>WYDF02278683.1:0-17334 GCA_009867245.2 Adranes taylori | reverse complement strand
ATTTTAATTTAACAAACATTCTACTACTCTGGTGAGTGCTAGTTACAGCAAAGATTTCAATTTGAAATTTTATAACTTCACCTGTTTAAATTCAGAGCGTACTGTCAAGATTGTTAGATGAAAGTAATAACAAGATTTCATTTAACATTATTATGTTCAGTATGTTGAAAAACAATAAAGATAGGATTTTTAAAGGGTTGAAATGTGTCGCTTATGAATTGTCTTGCGATTCTTGTGAGTATTCATACATTGGACAACATCTAGGAATTTTCAAACACGTTTTATAGAACACGGTAAATAATCTAAAATATTATTACTTACCGAGAGAAAGTTTATCTGCGTTGATGTTGATTGCTAAATTGCAACATGTTACCAGCGATGCTGCCTACGCTACCTCTAATAATAATAATAATGTAAAGCAAGGGGCTTCCAGTTAGCATGACTTTGGAAGCAGTATAGAAGCACTGTTACGTAAGCTTCACTATATTCCAATCAGAGAATGGTGAAATACAGAACTTGTATACAGTGAATGAGATATTAGCTATAAAGTCCTTTATCTGGGGGTGAAATTATAAAGATTTGAAATTAATTGTCTAAGCACTTAAGTGTAAATCAATCATAGAAGCGATAGGCACATCTGTAAATGAGAATGAAGCAGTGATAAACGAGTTATCATATGAGAAAACTTATTTTTTAAGAATAGTGCGACCGACAGTTATAATCATTATAAAAATTACAATCGAAATGATTTCGTTGCAACTAATAATAATAATAATTTTCATAATAATAAAAAAGCAGAGTCAAAGCAAAGTAGAAAATTGAAAGTTGCCATAAACAATACCAATTAAATAAAAATATTAATGTAAAGATTTGTTGAGCGCGTTGAATCAAATTCAAGTAACTTTATATGATAGTAAACATTATTTGTGTTGGATAGTGGAGCAACAGTATCTGTTACCTACAATACTCTATTGACTTACAATGACGATGTAAATATAAATAGTAAGGTTCGTTTGTAAGGTTTAGGTGGAAATGTTGTTAGTATGGGAATAGTAATATTTTTTTTCAATTCAAGATAACGTATTATCTTACAACTTTTATGTCATTAAAAACTTGTCAGATAATATAGATGGGTAGTATATTTTTGGAGAAATCTTGTGTCCAATTAGATTTTAAGAATTATAAAGTGTCATTTAATGTAAATGTCGTTAGGTTAGATACACCTTTATATTCTCCATATGAGAACTATGTATGCATTCCTGTTCATTCTGAGAAAGTTTTCATGTGTTCTTTTGGCAAAGTCCGAAATAATGGCGTTACCACACAGATTTCAGAAGGAGTGTCTGTTGCGGGAGGTTTACTGAAACTAGTAAATGACATGGCTCCTATTAGAATTTTGAATGTAAATGAGTAAGATTAAATATTGAAAAATTTTCAAGCGGAAACAGATGATGTAGGAAAATATCGTAAACATATTCTGATGCTATATAAACAGTTCTCATCACCACAAATTGTGGTATGCAAGAATTAACTGGAAAATCCATTGATTAAAGATTCATTTGACTAAGAATAATTACAGAAGCATAAAAGAATGTACTAATCAAGGAAATTATAATTATACTTGATAAGGAAATTATTATAGACTCTGAAAATGCTGAATGAGTTCCATATGTTACCAACAGGAGCGCACATAGGGATACAACAAGTGTTAAAAACTATAAAGAAGAGGTATATTTGGACGAATATGGTAGATATTAAGGAGTTTGTAAGTCGTTGCGATGCTTGTCAAAGATTTAAGCATCCACGACCTTATATACAATCTTTAACTATGACAGCAACAGTTTTTTCGTTGTTTGATATTTTTTTTTTTTAGTTTTAGTAGGTCCTTTACAAAGTGATTTTGATGGTCATAAATATATTTTAACTATCCAATGTGAATTAACAAAATATTCTCCTAATGCGTAAATACCACAATGTTGTGGAAAAATGATTTCAACTTCCAAAAGAATGCACATTGTGAAATTTTCCATTTTAGCTAAGCAACAAACAAATGTTAAAATTCATATCTATTTTTTCTTACCGTGGTTGTACTTCTTATCATGGTTGAATGATAAGAAGTACTTGTGTCAAGTAGCTTTAAAATCCGGATCGTATTTCATAATCTAGGATTTTGAATTACTTTGGAAGTGGATCACTTTGTTATAATTACGTAATAAGTATTAGAATCGTGCCTTATGATTGATATAGGCAACGCTGTCGAATTTTTTACGCACCCTATGAAGAGGGTGACATTTATTTCCACTTTTACAATTCGGTTTGCGTCACCAAATCATGCATTTAAAATGATTTTTTGCGTCTTTCTCCTCGTTTTAGTCCCTCCTGAGGTATAAAGTTCGACAGAATGTTTTTAGGTCTACTTGATCAACTTATATATAGAGCTCTCAAATAGTTGACTACTTTTCTATTGATCTTGAAATTACCGAATGTATAAACAGAAGTAGAATGTGTGAGACGAATTAAACAAATAGTTGTTGTTCTTCTTAACTCATGTTTACAGTACTGGAATTTCCGCCTGTTTTTACAAAGTTATGAGTGTGTTATAACTGTAAATATGAATAGAACCTTAGTAAATAGTTTAGAAGATCTCTTGGTTACGAATAGCGAGAACAACTCAATGATTTGCGAACCAAACACATTTCTAGTAGTAGGATATCTAAGCCCATAAAATGCAGGATGTGTAGACATTTTCCGTTTAGAGATCGCCCAAACATTTTCATTTATGATTATGTGACACTTGAGGCCTAAAATGCCCGATCAGCCCTAAAAAGCCCGGGACCATCCGTTCTAAGCTCTAAACGCCTAAAAAGCTGACGGTATCAAATCTACGTAACTGTTGTTTGCTATCGTCGTAAATGATGTCTGTCTGTATGTGCATAGTAAAACTGTCCATGTACATATATCAAAGCTTAAGTCTATCTCCGTATGTGGGCTTGAGGTACTGATAGAAGACATTGTACATCAAGTGCACGGACAGTTTGAGGACGCCGAAAGCAGCGTTATGGGCTTATTATTCGTTACATTTTAGTGACTTACATGAATAGCCACAAGATTTCACATAATCTGGGTGCAATCTTGAAAAATCAATTAGGCAATAAGACTACGAGCCCGACGCCGTTTGCTCAAGGCATCTATTGAAATACGAGTTTCTTATCCGTTTATTTATACACATTTTCCATATATTTACCATATACAGAATTATTGATGAGCTTATAAAAGTCTCAAAATATCACACATTTATTAGCAAAATCTATACAATGTGAACAAAACTTTGGAAAAATCAAAAGAATAAGGCAAACCTCCACTAGACCTAGTATTAGATCTATCGTTACCCAGGTGTTCAATATCTTGCGAGCAGCTGCAATAAACTTACTACTCATTATTAAAACAGCATTAACGCTTTGACAACATCGTCTACTAGTCTTTTTATACAATGGAAACAAATAAAGAAATACAAATGCACAATTAAATGTCAAAATAAACAGTAACGCATTAATAGCAATGAGCAAATATTAAATCAAATCTAGCAATAAGCGACGCATGTAAAACGTGCGGTGATATAATAAGGAAACAATAATTATGCGGGGTGCATGTAATAGCGGGGGAGGAAAGGAGTTCACTTTAGCACATTAAATCGGTATATGATATTGACAGAAATGCTAGGAAACCACTACAGTTTACACAAAATCAGGGCATTCGCTGTAATTAGGTTAGCTGAGCGACTGCAACTACCAGGGCGTTCACTGGCTAGTAGCACACTCTATCGGTGCAATAGGTACGGCGGGAAATCTCTATAGCTTACTCAACACCAGGGTTGTTCGCTGGCATTAAATTCGCCGAGTGATTGTTCACCAGGGCGTTCACTGGCTAGTATCATACACTCCAGCGGTATATGAAGTAGGTAAGGTGGAAAGAGAAACAACGCTATATTAAACACATGCAATAGAATAGTATAATATATATGAAAACGCTCACCAAACGCTTATTTTTCCGGCGGTGGTCGCTGTCCATCGCTGCATGTTGTTCCTAGTCGCTGGCTATCACTGGCTTGTTTGTATCTGGGTTGGTTGGTAGTCGGCTTCCACAGAATCTTTCTTTCTGTTACATGGTCTCTATGGAGCCAATCATAGATCAATTGTTGCATTTGAACTTATAAACTGGTTTCTTACTAGTGCCGCGCTGTTACAATTTATTTATCGAGGGTAGTCAATTTATTTAAAGTAACGTAGTACGTTACAAAGGATATAACTCAAATTAGTTTTTCAACTATCTTTCTCTCTCTCTCTAACGTACAGAAGTAAAACATATATTCTTATCGAAACTATTTCTTTTTTCTCTTCGTCACCAATTTCTTCCTTTGTCGCTGTAAATTTTTTTCTCCGCAATCAGCCTCTAAACTGCAAGCGTTTTACGTGTGTCAAATGAATCGCTTCTTTCCTTAGATTATCTATTTAAACTAGTACAGTCGAAGTGAAACTAGAACTTGATGTATTCCAAAATAAATACATCAGTGTAACCAGTGCTTGGGAGTTACCTTGTTTATAGGGTTTATTTAACTTGTTTGTTCCATATAGTTCTAAACCTGCTACGCCTATGGAAGTTCTTTTTTATTTGTGCATTTGTTCAATATTTGTAAGTACCTCATTTATCAGATCAAAAAGATTCACAGTATGACAAATCAAGTCTCAATAAAAAATATACCCTGTTTGAAGATGATAATTTTGCACAAGATGACAACTAATCCTTTATCACTAACATTAAGCAGGTGTCTTTTGAACATTGCACTATAAACTAGTAAATACTAAGAAAAAATATTTAACTTACATTTATGAAACACTTGCAGCTCAATATACTTCAATAATTCTAAGAATGAATCTTATTATTTATGCAAATGAATTCATATCAAAAATTAATATTGGGGGCTCTTCGGTACATGGCGAGTCTGACTTTTGAAAGAATGGGTTTTATTATAATATTTTGACAGATTTAAATTTGTGACATGAGGCTGTCGTTGCTTTAAAACGCATAACAAATTGTCAACGAGAGATAAGAACTCAATGGGATATCAAAGCAGTGTTTTTAATAGCCATTTCATCTTTAAATGCTGCTTCGTCAAATATTGGCCGATTAACCGAAATTGAGCCAGGAAGCAAATGGAGTTTTCTTTTATTAGTTCCATGCTGTGCTTTGTCCGATAATTTGAGTGCTCTCTTTTATAAAGGAGTTATGGTTTAGAGTGGAGAACTCTTGTTGTAGACCTTTGCTGTAGAACTTTTAAACCTTTTTTCGTCTAGCTAATTTTCCTACTATCTCGACGTTGAAATCTCTCACTACTTTTCCCCCTCCTATGGTAAATTGCGTTCATCTAATATATTCCATTTGAATACAACTCATCATATTTTGCTAATTATTTTCGACAATCATGAATTCGTACCCAATCAGATCTGCGTTTCTTACACATACTAAGAAACTACGCACAGTGCGCTCTTTACCGATTATTGATTTCCTTTTAATTAGATCGGTTCATTCACACATATTCAGTCTCCCACTCTGCTCGTTGCATAAATCTATGTTCGTATGTAATAAAAGAATTCAATTCACTTGTCAAAATTATTTATGGTAAATTTTGGCAGTAATCGTCTGGCCTTGTCTAACTTATTTCGGCTTTTTCTTACTTAACAAATAACTAATTAATACTATCTAATTAATAAGATCTTACACCGATAAACATTTTACAATATCTAACCATATTGAATTATTTATCTAATTTAAAAGTATCAAATACCCAAACTGTGTATTGGGACGAGGACAAATTGCTTCGTTACAGTCGCCACCGTCCCGGGAAATTTCGGCTCGAATTTTCGACATACCCGAAATTATAAGAAGGCTGGTTAACCCCAAAAACTGTAAATCTAATTACAACAAATAATTTTAGTTTGTTTCTCTTCTAGTCTATCTATTCTTCAGCCCTCTTCAATGGAAAAGGTTAAGCATTTTTCCAATAAAAACTATGTAATCTTTTACCTAAGTCCTTTTATTATTTCATAGAGAACTAATTCATCTTGACTCATAAGAACTTAACTGATTCTTACATCTACAACTAGCTATTCTTCACCAAAGTTTAACTAATTCTTTCATCATAGGGCTCAATATTTATCATAAAACTAATTACTCTTTTCAGCGTAAGGCAACTTCTATGTTTATCTACAACTAATCTTCTCCTATGGTAACTTATTCTTTCAAAGGAAACTACAAGATTAACTTATTCCTTCATTATAAGTCTAATTAATTTTTTCATAAGGTAACTGTGCGTTTTGACATTACTTACAACGATCATGTAATTAACTCCTTGCCAATTTGGTACAAACTTTATACATCTAAGAACAACGACATTATAATAATATATTTATTATTTTAAGTAATTTTGTTTTGAAATCAATATTAACAAAAGCATATTGGTAACTAAAGCCAGCTCTAAAAGTAACATAATTAGCAATTATTCAAGATTTCTTGTTTAATTCAATTAACATTCGAATTCTCACATTCTTCCAAGCTGCCACAGAGTTGGGTAGATCTTTAATCATTAACTTTCTCCCATCTGTGTTCAGGTAGGAAGCTAGTTTGTTTACATTTAATACATGCCGTCAATTTATTATTAATATAGGGATGTCCGGAATTCATTTAATTTTTTGATATAATGTAATTCTGATAAAGAATGTAACGTGCTTCGTTACACGGTTTGGACAAGTGTGGGGCAAAAGGGCTGCGTTTTTTGCTACCTATGCGTGTTAAGTTCTAGCTAAGCTAAGTTCTTTTCTTTATTATACAGGGCGACATTAAAAATAATAGTGCCAAGAGTATACAGGGGCGGTTTGGAAAATAATTTGACAAAAAATGAAAATAAACAACTAATTAGATTAAATCATGTATTTATATGGGTACAAAAGTGTATTTTAAGTATATGCTACTTGCATTTTCAGCATAACTACACATCTATCCGTTGAACTTCTTTGAAGAAACCCATGTTTGTTCCGATGACAATACTAATACAGTTTTAAAGATCACGTCCAATTTGATTATGAAAATGAATTGGATTTGATTTATTGTTAGTAAATTTTCTTTACAATACAGTTGTTAACAATATTGTCGACGTTTCGATCTCTGTATTTGGAATCGTTTTCAGGATTTTGCCTATTTCCTCTTGAGGCCGCACCATCTTTTCAGTATAACTAATTATCGTCCGTCGAACATGATCATAGCTTCTTCGGAGAAACCCATATTAACTTTGTTCCATTAGAACCCAGTACTAGATTTCAGTTACTTCTATAAGTTACTTGCAATATGTGACGCCGGGCCCATAAATCTATATAATAAAAATGGAAAGTACGTTGATATGAGCATTACTTGAGAACAGCTAGATCAATTTGGCTAATTTCTTTTTTAAAACGTTCCTAATCGTCCGAGTAAGGTTTCTACGGAAAGAAAAATTGGAAAATTTGCCAGAAAAATTGGGGACAAACTGACAGTACTTTTTTAACACAACATACGATCCGAGCGATGGATACGCCTCATGTTAGGTTCCAATGGGACCTCTAGAGAACGGTAGCGGCACTCACGAGTCCCACCGTGGGTACCGCCAGGACACACTGGTCCGCCAAGACCCACGGAACCCAAGTCAACAATGGAACGCGCCAATGCGATCCGGCAAACAATTGGACCCGGCTAAACACCATTTCTGGGTTCGTAGGCGCGGCCGCAGGCCACCGAAATGGAGACAACAAAGGTGTCCGCGTTGTAGGCGCGACCGTAGGCCATGGAAATGCGGACAGCATAGCTGTATGCACTATAGCAAAGTGGTGCCCAAGGACCTGCCCGCGCCTTGGAACAGATCGCGGCAATGCGGACAGCGGAACTGTCCTCTCTGTAGGTGCGGCCGTAGGATAATGGGGACAGCAGAGCTGAGCTGACATGAGCTGACAGCAGGGAACAGGTGGGGGTAACACAACGTTTGCCGGGGTCTCTAGTAATATAATTATTTTTAGCATGTGTCATATATCTTACTGCCTTTTATTTCAAATCGGCATAATGTTGCTTTAAAATGTTTAACATTTTCTCTTTATACTTTGTTTATTGCGGAACTGTCTCTGAGTCCATACATATGCATTGTGATAGATAAGCTATTTTTTTAATTAAAGAAAAAAATATAATGATCTGTAAGTCGTTAACAATGAACTGCTTGACAAGTGATGTTGTTGTCACGCGTAACAAGATTGCATGTGTTTGTTTAATAATATATTCAAATGAACAATTATTCACTAAATACCATAGAAAATGCAAATCGATGAAGCATACCGCTCAATAACGGACAGACAGGAAATATGCAGACTTGGCATCATGTTCATGTCGTGAACCTATCTCTACCTATTTGGGTTCGGGTAGGTCAGAAAGAAAATAGTTCTATTGTACTTCTTCACAGACTATTTAACTCTATAACGATTTTAGTTTGTTTGGGAAAAAGTTATAGAAAGACATTTAAATTTCAATAGTCATTTAAATTAGTATAAAATTGCATATAGGAAATAGTGTTATTGTATTATTTTTAGTTATTACAACGACGACAAACCCTAAAATATAAAAAATATTAGATCTCCCATGAAGTAGTTAAATGAGTACTGCCAATATTAAAATTCTCTGCTATAATTTTCAAAAATATGATATCAATACCTAATTTCATTTTGAAACAGACATTTATAATCAGCGCCGTTGGGATTGTATTCAGTTGTGTTTCAAAAGCTTTAACAAATCCTTAAAGTCATGTAGTTATGCTGGAAAGAAAACCTTAACTTATCACATTGACTGATTTGACTAGCATGGTTTTGATATGGAGATCTATGTCAGCAAGTGGTATACGTTTCATGGATCTGGTGAGAGGAATAGTGTACTGGAAAAAATAACCTGAAAGCTAAAAGTAACATTATTATTGTTTCAGGGGAAGCATGTTTCTTCAAACTAAATAAAATAGCATGTCATAAATCGACTCGCTAGTAGTCCACGTGCTTTATTCATTTGAGATATTAAAGCATGAAATTAAATCCAAGTTTTGAGATAGATCATTGAGATTTTAAAGACTCCCAAGAACTAAATTAAATGAAATTTAAGAATTTATTTGGGTTTGAGCAATGGAAAACATTTACAAAACAATCCCACGAAGAAATAAAGCTCTTTTCTCAGAGAAGACGAAATAACGCATTGGTAATCTAAATGACATAAAATTTATTTAAGTCTAAATACATCCTTTCGTTGATCAGAATTTAATTTAAAAAATATTATTTTAGAAAGATTAGAATTTAGTTTAAAAAGTAATTAAAATGGTTTATTAAAAAAGTAGTTTTGAGTATTTGAATTAAAATAGTGCTCCTACTCCAAAACAAATGATTTATTGAGCAAACAAAAAACCAAGAATTGGCTTTATGTCAGTCGGAAATAAAAAAAGCTTGGAAAAACAAACTTTTCAATCCCATTAAAATAAATCCCGTTATTTTTTATTTATTATTAAATTTAATGTATAAACGTAATTAAATATTTTTAATCGTACTGAAGAGTTATACATTTCCAAGTTTCAGTACCGTTGTTTTCAAAATGACTTCGGAATATCACAAAATTTTTTTGTATTTGTTTATGGTAATACTGACTAGCTGCACATATGAACTTTTGCATGTCCTTTCTCAACCTCACTCCTTTTTCTACAACAATGCAGAAAAAATATATATATATTTTAAATTCTCAGCTTATACAAAATATATTTTAATTTGCTTGTGTGTAAAGCTTCTGAACATATTCATGAACAAGTGTGCAAAATTTCGTTATTAAAAGTTGAGGGGTTCCTAAGAAAGCGGTAACGACGCAGAGCGAGTTTTCCCATAAGAATACATGGGAGTCAGGTTTCGTCTGTTACCTCCTTAAAGTCAGAATTATTAATTATAATTATGAATAAATTAAATGTGTTATTATTATGAAATTCATGCATTATTAAAATATATTATGAATTACTAATATAAATTAATTAGAATGAATTAATGAATGAGCGAATTAATGATTTATAAAGAATGAAAATGAATTAATGATGAATGAGTTAATGAATGATGATTGTGTTGAATGAAGTGAAGTTCATTTTTAATGCATGGAAATGCATTAATAATGAATGAATTAATATAAATTATTATTATGAATTATTATTGTTGTGAATTATTATTATATTATTATTATTATGAATTGTTCATTCAAGGATAAACAGGACAAAATTCCTGAAGAAATTTTCTAATTTAAATTTGATTAAAATATAGAATATTGTATTATTAATTTTAAATGTGGCTAATTTAATTTAGATTATTATTATTTCTTAAATTATTTAAGTCATTACCTAATGATTGTTGCTATATTTAAATCAATAAGATTTTTAAAAGATAAACAAAATTAAATACAATTATGATATATGTCATGTATACGATACATTTCGCAAACGTAGTATAAGTATTATTAATTAAATATTTTAATTACTTTCATATATTTAAATAGAAGATACACAAATAAATAATTAATATAGTGGTGCGTTACTATAAAGTAATAAATAAATAGTTTGTGTACAGCGGCAAAATCTGTAAGTACCTTTAACATTAATTTCTTTCTTCTAACCTTAAATATAATTTTTTCTATCAGCATTTTACACGTAAAACGTTCACCTAACCGTATCTTATAATAATTTTGCTAGAAGATTGCTATGTTAAAAGAGGCGTACTGGTTGCAAAAATATAAAAAAATAAGGAAGAACACATAAATTATTTATTTTATTTGTTAAATATTTCGAAAACTACATATTGAAGTTTAGGAAGTTCAAGTTGACTTAAAAAATCATTACGAAATTAAATGCACCAAGGTATGAAAACCACAGCTGAATCAGCCATGTGATTACTGACAAATCAGCAATAAGATGAAACATGTAATGAATGTTGCTCTCCTGAGTGAACGGACTAAGCACTGGCTTCCCAAAAATTAGGTATATCATTTAGATTAAGATTCTTTGGGTTTTTTTTCCTGTTAAACTAAGTTTGTCGTAATTTGAACCAATCAAGGCAAAATAGGGAAAAATAATTTTTATTCATACTCAAAGGGTTACATGTAGAACACAATTTTGGAACAATTCGATGAAAAAAAATCCAGATCCGTATTTAAAAAAACTACTGTTGATGGTGTCTACGTAGTTACGAAACGTTGTATTACATAAGTGTTGACGTATGTTCCTTGTACAACAAAGAATTACTTAAATGAGGAAAATTGCTCACATTGTTTTAAATTAACTTTTTTTAAAAATATCTACAGTTGACAAACTGTTATAATTCCTTTTTCGTATAAACTTCATAAATTTGTCTTTTATATTCATATACTTGGTGTGGTGATATAAATACTTGAAAAATCTTTTGATATTGATGTAAATTATTAGACATTTATTTATATTTTATATCTTGACATTTATCATCATCTAAACCGAAATCAAGAAAGTTAATCTCCGAATTGACCGGTCAATTTTTATTTTACAATATCTCGTAATTTATGTTGCATTATAAGTGCTTTAAAATTATATAGGTCCGATATATAGTCCAGATAGAGATCTTAATGTCGTCTCCTAACAAATGTGTAACTTCATAAAAGAAAACGGTTGCTTTCGTATATAGTGGATGAGTTAACTAATGCGATACTTTCAAAACGAGTTTTTCAAAGGTGGTTCAATATTTGAATTAAATGTTAGTTTAAACATGTCTTGATCGTTAAAACTTGGATCTGCGCACATAGAATGTTCTAATTCAATAAATGTATAAATAGCTCATAACTAGGATGCTGCTAATCAGAAAATCGGAAAAATAGCAAAGGAAGGTGAGATAATAACTCAGGAAATAAAAAGAACAATGAAAAGCGTTGAAACAAATAAATATTTTTTTTATTTTAGACATTTGATAAATGAATAAAATAATTAAATGCCAATTAATTAATTCTACGAACTGTATTATGTCCGACTTTCCTTTGTGATGTCTTTGTGATATACATGAAGAGATGTTACAAATATATAAAAACCTGCAGAGTTTGGGAGATGATTCGTCCCATATAAATGCGAAAGAAAACATTAAAGTCCAAATGCATCGAAATAGTTTATGGGTTTCCCTATACGTGCGTCTTTTTAGTTGCAAGTGTTATAAACATCGTCAATGAACTTTTCTTTAATGAACTTTTCCTATTTTCAGGGTTGCTGGAAAATATTGCAACCATCTTCACACCAATATATCTATCAGAGCGATAATGACAGAGCGCTTAAAATTATACCAATGACAGTTCATTATATTGTTTCTAGTGTGTTGAAGCATTTGTGTTTAAGTTAAAACGAAAACAATAAATTCCTTACATGGAATTCAGAGGCAATAGTGTTAGTGCGCTATATTTGACTGGAAAGCCACAAGTTCAACTTGTTCGAGCACTAATTAATCTCAATGTGCATAAATCTTTTATGTCGCGCACCACTTATCGTTACAACGATACTGGCAGCATTGCCAGATGCAAAGGAAGTGGTCGTAAATTAACAGCAACATCAACAGCATTGATTCGAAAAGTAAAGGGTCGATTTGAACGAAATCCCCGTCACAGTGGTAAAAACTTGGCTGTTGAGCTGAACATATCGAGAGAACGGATGCACCACATTTTGAAGAATGCGTTTCGATTGAAGCCTTTGATGTTCTCAAAGGCACATGACTTCACTCCTGAACAGAAAAAAGTAGACTGAATAGAGCAAAGGAACAAACCATAGGAAAATCTGGTGTGCCTAAAGTAACGCTTTCCAAGTTCATTAAACTCATTAAAAATTGTCCGCTTAAAAATATGATACATCGAAATCTTTAGTAGACGCGGCCACGTACAGTTCAATATACCCATGAATAAAGGCCCTAAAAATCTCTCGCCATGCAAGGACAATGAACGCAAGTTCAGCATCTGTCTACAAGTTGTTCGAAAACACAGATTCGCCAAAAGCGAAAATCTATAGTAAAAACATTACGCACGAAGGAGAAAATGAGGAAGTCGCCATAAAGGAGACGAAACATATTTCTCTCTCTTACTATGTACACTACCCTTTTTTGCTCGTTTTCTGCCTCGACGCAGACTCACAAAAAATGCGAAAAACATCTGCTTAGGACAAAAGCCATAGCAAGGTCCTTTGAAATGCGACTCTATATGCTTTCCATCTCACTTACTTTGCTGCCGCTCTCTATCCACACATGAAAATACGAAACGATGTTGTGTGGTTAGAGGTAGTTGGCTCCGACACCTACTCCCTTCTCGGAGCTGCAGCGCATGGGGGAAATGAACGTTGTTTGCTTGCATTTGCAATTGCCAAACAGAAAGTCTATAATAAAAAATAGAATACGAAGAACGGTCGCCATAAAGGAACGTATTGCTCTCTCTCTCCCTCCCTCTCTCTCAATACGTAGTATTTTCTCCTATACTGCACCCGATGGAGCCTCAAAATATAAAGAACGTGAAAACAGCTATAGAGATAAAACAGCAAAATGAAGGATGGCGAATGTAGTGCTGTATTCTCCATCTTCTTTTCTTTCTGGTTCTCTCTCTAACGCATACAAAGACGGGCATTATATGTTTGCGACAGCGATCGGCAGCGCTATTTCCTCACGATGCAACCGGCTCATGACTCCCGGTTCTTTTTCTGCCCCTTTTTCGTGCACGCAAGAAACGAACGTTGTTTAGCTGGAGGCTTCGGTCGACGATTTTAAACGTAGAATTCTCTAACTGCGTAGAATTCGCTAACAGCATAGATCATAACTAATTCCGTTGCTTGAATTATTTTAATAAAGTATGATAAAATAAATGAATGCTTGATTTATTTGTCCGATGGTTTTTGAATTACTTGGCTGATGATTATTTGTTTAAATGATTGTTTTAATTATTTATCGATTCTTTGAGACTATGTTCAATACGCCGATAACAAGCATGCAATATCCATACTGACATGGAATTGATTGACTTGCAAAAGGCGTATAACTGTGTTGCACTTAGCCAACTTTGGAGAGTCTTCCGACAAGCAGGTATCCCACAGGATATGTCTAGCTCGGTTAAATTCGGAAATTAAATCACCTCTAATATAAATGTTACCAAAAAACTTAGATACGGTTTCTGCATTATTCAAAACCTATTCAAAATATATCTTGAAGGTATCCTTAAAATTTGGAGGATGAAATACTCTTCAATGAGCATTTCTCTAAAAGTAAATTATAATGGAGTTTAACATAAAAGCATCAAAGGCGAAATATCTTATTAACAGAAAGTTTAGAGCTGGAAGGATAGTAGTAAATAATACATTCTTTTATGAATATCTTGGAATCAATTTGATGATGGCAGCTACACTCATGAGATTGCAAGTAGGGCGAGACAGGGAAATGCAGTAATTATTACTACCTACAGGTCGGAACAATTACAGAAGTGATGCTTCTGAGATAAGAAATATGAAAATGAAAAAGACGTGACAGAATGAGGGACACTAAAATAATAGAACGAATGGGAATTGACGAGAGCATCATTGAAACTATTAAATGCCAACGGTTAAAGTTCAGGTGTGCTAAATGTGCCGCACCCTAGGGTTTTAGTAATTTTGCTATATTGTCTTCATGTAGGACTGAAAAATGTTGAAGACTCAGGAGCGAGTAAAGACTATCAGCCTTTGTGGAAGAGAAGGATTCTCCCAAAGACAAATTGCAGATGAATTTATTGAACCGGTGTCAACAATTGGTAAGCTGCTAGCAAAGTTCAAGTTTGTACCACAAGCTAAAATTTGCACATGCGTGCACTTTATGAGACGTAGTGGAAGAGGTTTCGGCTAAGGTATTAGCAAGTCCAAAACAATCAATCCACCGAATAAACTATATTGAACAAATATTGTAAATCCATATGGTGCGGGACATTTGGAACAGCCTGTAGTTTATTGCCTTATTTACTTTTGAATGCATATAAATGTAATTCCAAAATCTATATAATATATAGAATTTACAACGAGCTGTGAAGCAACCCTTTTATATATTTTTCAAGTCGTCAAAAAGCTTTCTGCAAATAATTTAAGAATATATTGATTAAAGGGGTTGTAAATTATCTTAGTCTATTCAGAATCTGAGTTGTTGTACTTCCTTAAACCAAAATCCTTTTACATTTCTTTGTTAACACGATATTTGGTTTGGCATAAAAACAAACTAAAGCCATTCAATAACTAAAGGTTTATTGGTTGTAAATATGTTGTAAGTTCGAGATATAATCCTAGGATTATTATAAGCTTCTACAAATTTTTTAATCCGTTCTTTTAGCACTAATATACTTTTTCAATGGAGTTTTTAAAATATTAAAATTTATCTAATGAGAAATACTTCCAAGTAATACACGAAAGTTTAAATCATAAATAAGAAGTGATTTGTATCCATACATTTGACTTACTTCCAATGGCGCACCAATGCAAAATAATATAAAGTAGGAATTTTTGAAAGAGCTAAACAAACTCAAATTTTGTCAGTTGGGTTTCAAAAATACATTGAAGAATACAAAATTAAGCATAACTTGATCCCAAAGGTTTATAGACCAAAAAGTTCAAAAAAGTTGGAGCTGATACATCTCCACAGATTCATCTTCATGATTCGCCAAAGAAGTAGGGATCCGATCTTTCTACAGACCACACCAAACATAGACGCGATCAGCTCCTTGCTCCTTACTGCCGATAAACCAGTGAAGGTGATTGTCGGACCAATATCGAAAGTTTAATCCGTTCATCTCGCCATTTTCAGAAAAATAGGCTCTGTCCGAAAATATAACTTTAGACAAAAACTTTGGGTCCTCCTCCAAATGGAACAAAATCGCTGATGTAACATTTGTAACTTGTACAGATGAAACTGTACGGATTTGTTAATACCTTCGCCAAAACCGCCTCCGCTACCTCTTCTGAAGTGCCCAGACATCCAGTTCTTTTACTATCGGCTATAGCTTTGATACTCACCTAAATATTGTTAAGAAACTAAGCCAAGAAATTTAATTTATTTATTTAAATCAAATAACTTCAAACTATTCATACTCGAATCATATTCTGGATGTATGTGAAAGAGAGAAATCTGCACCGTGTAATATTGTATTGCAGGAATTCGATAAGTGTAAATGCTGGGTAGCTAAGTCCTCACCCCAGTAAACGAAACTCCCCAAACTCCCTCATCAGCTGCCCATGCTATGGTCAAGGGTTTTGCAGGTTCCCTTGGTTGTAAAGCAAATGCTATATCTTATCTGTAAGCTAGCTATCAGCTTACCATAATTTCTAAAAATATTCCACTCATTACCAGTTCCAGGCTGAAGAGGTTTGAATTCAAAACTGGACCTAATTGCATCGGTGTGGAAAAATTACTGTGATAATCTGTATGCTGACCCGACTGCTATTTTTGCAGACAGGGGGCACTTGAGGCGAAACCGGATATACTATTAGATGAGGTGAAAGCCGCAATTAACAAATTAAGAGAAGGTAAAGCAGTAGGAATCGACAGAATATCAGCAGTGGTATTGCAGGCTCTTGACGAAAGAGGGCACAAAATCTTGCACCAATTGTGTCACAAGATTTGGAAAACAGGCTTATGGCCAGAAGACTGGTCAAGTTCAGTATTGCTTGCCGTACATAAGAAAGGGTTAGAAATAGTTTACGAAAACTATCGTCTGATAGCACTGATATCACATTCCAGCAAGATTATGTTGTACATTCTTCAAGCGAGCTTCAAGCCTTCCTGCTACATCAAATAGCTACAGAACAAGCTGGGTCCGTGAAAGGCGTTTGAAAGCGTTTGATAATGTTCGTTGGTCTAAGCTATGACTTTAGCAGAATTTGGAGTACCATCTCATCTTATCACTCTCGTCAAAAGCCTATATAAGAATTCGCAGGCGCTTGTTAAAATCAATAGCATATTATCCGAAAAATATTGTATTAGGAAAGGCGTTTGCCAAGGTTGCGTACTTTCACCTCTACTCTACAACATCTACAGCGAAGTAGTGATGCGGCGCACTTTAGACAACTGGAACGCAGGAGTGAAGATTGGTGGAAAGCGTTTTACAAACCTTCGATTTGTGGATGATACTCTTCTAATAGCTAACAGCACTGAAGAGTTTTTAGAGTTTCTTCAAAGACTGGAATGCCAAAAAGACCGAGATAGT
>WYDF02278672.1:0-17334 GCA_009867245.2 Adranes taylori | reverse complement strand
AAACCTGATGTCCAATTACCGATGATTTTCATTTGATATTATATACTACTGGACAAGAACATTTTACTTAGTTATTGGATAGTATATTCGCTTCGACATCACAAAAAAAAACGATGATGGATTGCGGGCATGCTACATATCCCAATACTTCTGGAAAACCGTACGCTCGGTGAACAATTAATTTTGCCAGCCATTAAAGATGGTTTAAGAATTGTTCTACACAAACATCCATATGATATCATAAAAGAAAATCTTTTGAGCAACAACACAGTTCAAAGACGTATTGATAAAACGAGTTATGATATTGAAAGCTTTTTGTGTTATTAACTGCAAACGACCCATTTCTGTATACAATTGGACGAATCAACTTTACCTAATAATGAAGCATTATTATTGGCATATGCTCAATATGAACTTAATTCGAAGTGACTCGTTGAATACTACGTTATTTGCGCATCAAAGTGAAGAAAATGATGAGAACTTTCATCGATAGCTCCTTCACACTGAAGTAAGTTGGCTGTCAAAAGGCTTAAGTCTGACAATTTTTTGGTTTTTCACTTTTTGAGCAGTAAAATTTTAAAGATTCAATTTTAAAAGAAAAATTAATTAAGTGGAAACCGCACATTGCTTATTTAAGATCTTTGTTCACTAAATTTAATGATGTTCACTTGCATTTACTAAATTTGATAGAAACTAAGTCCATCATTTCAGCTTTTCTTGTCAGAATTAAATTAAAGAAGGAAAATATTGGACGGCGAGAGTTTTCCCAGTGTCCCAATTTGTCACAGACAAACTACCAGGATGATGATGTTTCAACCTACATTCAACATTTAAATATGCTTAACACAGACTTTGAAATTAGGTTTGAGGATGTTTTAACTATGGAAGTAACACAGTGAATTATCGATCTATACGGTGACATTGGAGAAACGGATGTCATATTACACGAAGAACTGATCGGAATAAGGAATAACGAAGAACGTAAGGAACAGTTTCGAAAGTGATATCAGAAATTTTGGCTTCAGAGAGACATACCTATTACTTATCCTTCTTTATGGACTATCGCGAGAAAGTTTGCTGATAGTTTTTCCTCTTTATACCTCGTGGAATTTTCTTTAAAATAAAACAAAAAATAAACACACAGATTAGAAATCAAATATTGTCAATTTGCTATTAAAACATTAGGCTCAAAACATTAGTACATAATTACACAAACATTTTTTTTGTGTAATTATGTTATAATATTACTAAATTAACATTTTGGGTACTTTTAATTAATAAATGTACAAAACTTAACATAGGCTTTTTAATTTTTTCACTCTACAGTTAAACCTATCAAAGTGAGTAGCCCAGCTGTCAAAAACACATTTGAAGTTAATAGATTTGAAAACAATTCAATATATGAAAGGCGGGAGGTCTACTCCAAATTGAAAGCAATTGGCACGTGGCCCTCCGCTTTAACAATGTGTGGACCTCCACTTTAACGTTTGTAGTCTGTACAGATAGTAACCACACACTTGTAACAATTACGTAAATAATTTAAATATTTTTTATATTGCACCTTATGCGTATGTATCTCGTGATCTACGATGATCCCACATTTGTTCTATAACATTCATTTATATGTTTCATCATACTTACAACATCGCATTGTAAAACAGATGATTATTCTGTACTAAAAAGTATCAGTATTTCAACGTAAGTGGATTATCAAAATGTACAGGGTCCGAGGAAAGTTCTGTTACCAACTTCAAGTAGGTGTATCTGTCCAACTGTAAATGACAGTAATGTGCAACTGTAACGTAACAGAGTAATTACGCTGTATTTGGCGACCGGTTGTTACGCTGCCGAAGTGAACTTGTTGCATCCATATGGCCTCAATTGAAGTTTATTTTTCAGTATATGTCGAACGCTCCAATCGCATATTTACAGTTTTATTGCCATTTGAGTTGCACTGCGCCATGGATTTCGTTCAATTTTGCTCTTGACCCTTCGTACAATTTCTTTATTTTTAGCCGGCTTTTTTCGAACGGATAAGTGGCGATCTGCAACGCTTGTGTATAATTTGAAGATTCATGTGACGACCAGATCGCAAATACCTGCAAACGGTATGGACAGCAGTGTCCCCCAAGTACTAAGAGAAAATGTGTTAGAAGGTGTGTAGGTATCGTGGGGGCTAAATAATTTGGTTCGGAGACGTTTACATTTAAACAAGACTCAGCATCGGCTCATCGATCCAAAGTCAACCAAGCGTTTTTACAAAATGTGTTCCACACTTCATATCCGCGACAATGGTTTGCGAATTCCCCCGATGCGAATCCAATGGATTTCTCCGTATGTTAGAGGCCATAGTATCGACTAAAACATATGAGTCTGAACGCATTGAAAGCGGCTGTTCGTAGAGGGTTGTCAAAGATTCCACAACAGCACGTTTGTGCAGCGTGCAACTCATTCATTCCCAGTGCAGAACATAATTAAAGTAAAAGAAAACCAAATCAAACAATGAGTTGAAATTCATTGATTAGATTCCATTTTCAATATTTTGTTTGATTTGGAATAAAAATTTCAAAAAATATAGACATGACATTTCGAATCGGTAACAGAACTTCGCTCTGATCTTGTATAGTAATTTAAGAATATAACTAGAATTTAAGCAAATATCTAAACATGTATGTACAATAATACTATTATAAAGTACTCAATTCTAATATAAAATCAGACAACTACTATTAACAAGTGATAATTAAGTTGACCTAATTCTAATGAGCATCTCCAATTAGCTAATCACTTACAGTTTACTACGCTATTGAGGTACCACTGAAAAAAGCTTTGCAATTTTCTTGTAAGAGAGAAAACCATATAAAACCAAATAGTGAAGAACGTTGAAAAACGACGCCATTACATATTCATCGCACGTCTTTTTTCAAAATTAAACTCACACATGCGAGCACTACTTGAAAGATATGCACTACCCGAAAATTGACTATTATAAAATATCCAAGATAAAAATCTTTCCTTCTGGAAACATTCGTTGTAAGGTGGAAAAATATATGGAACTAATATCGTTTTTAATAAACAAAGAGCTTTGTACGATTTTACGAAGTATAAAAAAAGGGATTTATTTGGATTCCTGAAATAATTAGTTTTCTTCGACTGTGCACACATATATGAATAAAAATTTCATTTGGGCATGCTGAATCAGATGGAATTTAATTAACTTAGTTGGGACATAATTTTTTTCCTTTGTATTTTAGTTTAGTTTGATCAAATATATAAAATTGTACCACGTTTGAAAAGGCTCGTCGTGAAAACGAATCTTGAGAATGTTATTCAAAGTACTATTAAATTAATAAAATAAAATTAGTGGTAAAAAATCACCATCAGGCACTACAAACTTGTAATGCCTGATGATGAATTTTTAATAATCGAATCCAGTCGCATAGCATAAAAAGAATAAGGAAGTACAAGAGTAATTTTATTTTATTTATAAATAAAACCTTATTGTGGATCAACAAATCTTAATATTATTGAATGTTCTAAAAAAAATTGCTATTTTTAAAAGTGAAATTTAATTTGACAAAGACAAGTGAAAGACAAAGAATTCAGATTTGCAGAAAATTTCAAAAAGTACTATGCTCTTATAAGAAGTACTATAGGTGTTCTTATAAGAGCACATCAGAAATGTATTGATTACACACTAAACATAATACAAGTAATTTTTTGGAACAATATAGGCAAGTGTAAATACCATAGTTTAAGCATATTGCTACATATACGATGTTCCAAATAACTTACATATTCTTATAGACAAGAATACAAAAGTACCTGTCTTAAATTTCAAATAATGAATGTTAATAACGACTTTCTAAATATAACTTTACTCGAAACATTTCCTTAAACAATGCACTATTCCCAAGATGAAGTAAAATTCCAGAATTACACGTAATTGGCGGAATGCGAATCCAAGTCATATACTATGTAGCGTCGCAAAAGTGGGCCAACTTAGCGGTTTTTTTTTTCTATTTTCGTTTTTAAACTTAGGGCGATGAAATCTAAATAACCATGTTTTAAATAAAATTTTTCCAAAACTTGTGCGTCCATTTAGCAATGGAAAATATATAAATTATATAGAAATTAAACACAGAATTATAACAATTTTGTATAAAGTTTTAGACACGTATAAAAAACCAAAAGAAATATACTAAAAATCAACACATTGCTTAGTGACGCATTTTGGAAACAGCATTTTGTAGCATTTAATGCATAAAAAATTCCTATATTAACTTAAACGAAACATATGATTATTATAGAAGAGATACAAGCTACATACTAGTAGAATTACATTAGTTAACTAAGTTACTATTAGTATTATATGATGCTTAATTAAGCAGCTTAATAATATCTAATGCATCATAAATTACAACTTGCAATAAGTCAGTTGAATTAACAGCTCATAATAAACGCCTAGGCAAAATATAAACCTGATTTTATCAACTTGAAGATTCAGCGAAAATGAAAATCACCCAATAATGCAATTCACCCAATATTTTAATAAAAATTATCATATTTTATACATGTTACACTTTTACAAGTAACGATTTCAATATTACTAATTTTTTTAAGATGAATACTACAAAACTTCTGTCAAAAATTGACATTGAATAGTCCTGATAAAAACAACGTATGTCCTAAATTAGAGTAGGCACAGTTATAAATATAGGATTGGAATATATCTTATGGAATAAATTTTTGTAAAACTTGCATTTTGTTATGAAATTTTTAAAACTGCTTAAGGCAAAGTTAAACATAGCTTTAGAACAATATAAAAATCAGATAATTGATGCCATCATCTACAGATTTTAAACAATTTTTAATGGATAATTATAAATATTCGCTTTTGTTGGTAGTACTATGTTGCACTGTTAGGTTATTGGCTAAAATAAAATGAACGATGAAATAAAATATTTTGTTAATAATGAACATAATTTATATGATAACACGGACTTGAAAATTATTTGTATCATAAACTGCTACTAAACCTTTAAATGAAGCTTAGATTATATAAAACTTAGATTATTAAAACATATGATGGATCATGATGGGTGGTGGTTACTAAATGCAAAAGAGTGCCAAGCACGTCTATGGTGTACAGCAATAGCTATGAATGTTTATGTTAAAAGATCAATTAGAATAGTACGGTTTCTAGTTAAAGGTGGGATAGCCGATGGCGAACCCTCCCACAAATTTTTAAGCTAAAATATTTACTTATATTATTTTTAAAACAAGATTAGTGGTAGAGTGAAGGAAAAAAATGTAATTTACATTTGGAAAACAAAACAAAGTGGCAAGCTTTAAAATGAAAATAATAACAACGAGAAAGTTTATAATGAATAAAATCTTGCGTTTAAAATTGACCAATATATGCAAATACGTAATCAAGATATTTGCGCGAAAATAACCATCTTTCTTTTGGTATGGTAATGCTACGCGCATGTATAACACGATCCGACCTCTTAAAGTGTAACATGTACAGCACTGAGTGGTACATGATTACATCAGAACTTCATTAGAAAGTTGCGAAAAGCTTTTTGCACTCTCACAACTTTCGGGTTTCGCGCATAGCCTTAGCCTCGCCTGTCTCGTCATGGTCGCTACAACAAAAAAAGAAAAAGTTTTTTTACCGGTTTGCTAATTATGCAGGAAGTTTTTAATGACTCTTTTTGTTATAGGTGTAATATATTACAGTTCGTTGGATATAAGACTGTATGTAGACGTAACAGTTTTGTGCGTGGAAAGAAAAAAAATTATATACTTTAATCTCTACCGACAGATTTATTAATGCCAAAAAATATAAAAATATTTATATTCTTACATAGGTGTTTTGGGATGGACAGAAAGGCGCATATTTTACAATGTAATACGGTCTCAAACAAAACAATAGACATATAATACTTTTCATAGAAAACTATTTAGAATTAAGATATTTTCCTTAATTTATTGTATAATTTATTTATTGGATACTTAGTAGAATACGCTAGAGAATGTGATTACATTTAATTCTAGGATCAGCTTACGCAAATCCTTTTGAAGAAAATGAATTTTATATCCTTCAGAAGTATCGTTTCTGTGAGGTTAGAGATAATGCTAAATATGAGAACAGCTTAGTAGCGTATATGTTCCGATGTTTTCCAAATACTTCAAAACTGATAATTATAATATTAATATATTAAACTTTTCACTTCTATATTTCAAAAATCCGTAGACGTAATAGTCACCACATTTTTCATATACTGGAAGTACACGATTTATTATATACTGCACGAAGCAACGCAACTATTTAGTTTCGACTGCGACACTTAAGAAATCGTCAATTAAATACAAAATGGTCAATATTTGGTAAGGATAAAAATCGATTAGCCTATAAACATATAGTTGTAAGCATGCGGTAAAGAGTACTTCGCATGCTGTGGATTTAATATTTTGTCGTATTTAGTAATCTCTCTGTTTGACAAGCTTAAAATAATAAGCATTACGTGGATTTAAGTATTTATTGAATGTTTTTTCTAAAGGTCGTTCCATTATATTTGAAACATATTTTTAAATCTAAATGTAACATAAATATAGGCTAAATCCCATCCAAACACCCGGGCACTGCACAAACAGTATCTGATAATTTGGTGTGTTTAGAATACCCGACAATTCGCATGCCAGCAAACTAATATGCTTTTGGAGAAGAGCGTGTAAAGAAGAAGTTCCTTTAGTTTCACTAAGCATATGTACTTATAATGATATTCGTATGGTAGTATAACTTTGCATGTAACCTCTGTAATAAGTTAATGGAAAATTATGACAAACACAAAATAAATATCATTTAAATATACAAACAAGCCACCCTAAACTGTGCTCGATTTCTGCCAATTTTCAGAATAAGATTATATTTAATCCTTCAAAACTACTAAGCAGAATACCCTTGGAAACATTCAAGATCCTAACGTCCCAGAAAAATTGTTCAAAAACAATGCAGCTAAAACCAACCTGAAAAAACTTACGCACTATATAACAGACAGCTAGTATCCTTTTCCCTGCCTATTTTGTGTCTATAAGGACCAAAGTTTCCATGACCCCCAAGGAGCTGTATAGTGGGACTTATTCCGCTCCCAATGTTAAAATGTATACAATTAGTTTATTGGTCCACTTAGTCGGATGTGTATGTAATCAGTGTTGTATACAAGGGGGATAGCCGCCGCCCCTGGGTCCGTGTCCTGTAGCATCCATGTCCGGTTAGCATTTGCGTCATGTAATAATTTAATTCACCATACGGACGTTAAATCCATGTTTTTATGGTGGGGATTATTTTGTGTATCCAACGGCCTTTTGAGGATGCATCCCACCTCCATTGCCACTCAGCCATTGCTTTTGGGCTTAATTCTTTTCTGTTGTGGGATTCATCCCGCTTTCTACATTTTTCGTATGCCTCGCAGCTTTCTAGGGTTGCTAGGTCTATCGGTAGGATGACCGCAATTGTTGGCATTGCTATTATTGACACCGTCCTGTTTGCTGATGTTATAGTCAGCATTCAAATTCTTTGCGCTCTTTCAAGCAACGTTGTGGCATTTTTACTTTTGGTTCCTTCTCTTACACATATGGGAGCGGCACGAATCAGAATCGACTTTACTACGCTACACAATAGTTTCAATCTCGGTTCTTTCGGGCCTCCTAACCTTGGCATGAGCCGCTTAATTTGCGCCGCTAGTATAACCGTCCTGTCTGTAACTTCCCTTATATGATGTGAGTAGCTAAGTCCTCTGTCAATCGTGACACCAAGGTATTTAGCATTACTGACACACTTCAGCTGTTGTTGTCCTGCCATAATTGATATCTAGTCTGTAGATCGTCTGCCTATTACCCTGTATAGCCAATTCCAGCCTGTCAGATTGCAGCTATCGATCGATTCTTGTTAGCGCAGCCCTTGTGTTTATATTAATTTCTTCAGCTTTCTTGGCGATAACCATCAATGCAGTATCATCAGTGTACCCCACTACTGTGACTTCCAAGGGCATATTTAATTCTAATAGTCCATTATACATTAGGTTCCAGAGTTTCGGATCTAATACCAAACCCTGTGGTACCCCACTGCTTATTGGCATCTCATTTGTGCCCTCGTCTGTTTCATACATTATTGAACGGCCGCTTAGATATCCTGTTATTACTTTTTGCATGTACCTCCAGTGCCTGCAGGATTTTCTCCCAAGAGGCGTTATTGAAGGTATTTTTAATGTCAAGTGTGATAGAGCACACATATTTCTAGTACGCCTTGTTCCACCCATTGCTTTTCTCGCGAGCTTTTCTACCAGCCTGAAAGCATCAGCCATATTGTTTCCCTTACGGAATCCAAATAAGACTATTCCTTAGTTACGCTCTAGATATACTTGAATGCGCGTCCTCTATGTTATACCCACTGTAAACACGTTCCTCCGTTAATAACTGAGTAGGTGGAATGCCAACAACTACCCAGATTATATCTGGGGTCGCATTTCGGTAGAAAGATGTCAGTCCAGTGTAATTTTTTTCTCATTCGTAATTTATTTTAAATTAAATGCGTATGAAATAGATATACATATTGCAAAATACAACGTCTAAAGTAATGCTCAGCTTAAAGATTTTTGCTTCAGTTATGTTGGGCTTTATTGTAACTAATTTTTCAGTCTTAACATGCTCGTAATATGTCTTAAAATAGGGTTTACCCAAAGTCTTGTGCTTCAATCCAGTAATTTACGATTTTTAAAAATTATGATATAATATAACGATTCTACAAAAACCAACCCGTTCTACGGATTCGCTTCTAGTCGGAACATGATTTTTGCTTAAGAAATATTCTTACAATATCAGGGTTGTCATTACTATCTTTTTGGTTATTTGATTTCTAACATTAAGCTTTTCGTTTTTTCTTTTAAGATACAACGCCAATCATTTTTCCAGGACGTTAACTTTTTAATTTCCACCCACGGTTCTGCAGTGAGATAAACAACTACTTTTACATGTTAATAGGTCAAAAAAGCACTTATCCCTAAATGAAAACACTTACCCAGCGTAATAGTAAAAGTTTGTGTTTGGACAAAATTTAAGAATTTAGCGAGTTGTGTATCTTCGCGCACAACCTTAATGCTCCAAAAAGTTTCAAATTGTAGCAGAGAGGGATTCTGCTCGATCTTGGGATTTGTTCAAAAATTGTTTAGACAAAACTCAAGGACTCCAATCAAGAAGCCAATCACCATAAACACTAAGTGCACTTTGCAGTGATTGGAAGCAGAAAACCTGCATTATGACATTATGCTAATCATAATAGTGGACCAATTTGAAGCTAATCGGAAACATATAGGGTCATATAAATATGAAGCTACATCAGAACCATATTTCAAATTTGACACAATTAGTGTCAGGAAATTATGTTGTGCAGCAGCTTTACATATATTATAATGTTCATAAATATTGTTTGAAATATCCCACACATGCTTGTAATACATACACAGTAATAATTCAACACACTAGCAAGATATATTGCGATAATACAATACAAGATTAATTATTTGGGAAATATAAACAAGGATGGAATGCAGATTAATTCTGTTTAAGTAGTAAAATTTACCATCTGCTGCTCGTATAAACCCAAAATAATAAAAATAGAGAAAATCTGTATATAAACATTAGTTTAATCTAAAATAGAAGTTGAAACTCTGCCAAGTGTGTAATATTTAAATGCGCATAGAAATGCTTTCATTCTAGGTTAGCCGTTCCGACTTGTACGGCGCTTGGCAAATTGTGCTGTCTGTCCACTACAACAATAAATATTGGAAAACGGAAGTAAAACTATAGAGATGTGAAATTCGAGTAACCAGTTTGAATTTTTTATATGTAATTAGCAATTTATATATAGTTCTAAGGATCCTGTGTAGAAAATTTCAATTAATTTGAATATGGCAAAAGTATGACAAAAATTAATTAAACGATATTATACTAAAAAGTGGTTACTAAAAATCCGTACTAAAAATCGAGCAGAAGAGTATAAAGTAAAAAATGAGCTTTAAAATGACAAGTAAGCACCCGGTAGAGCCTTTTTCTAATTTCTGTTAAATAGGCTCCTAGAATATTCTGAGACCAATAATTTATAAAAAATCTCAAAAGATTGTAGTACTTAAAAACGCGTATGGAACAATAGTCCCTGAAGCAAGACTTACGACATTCTGGAACGTTTTAAACAATTTAGCATTGCGCAAATATTTTTTTTACGAGGGAGGTGGGGTTGCTTCCACCTCCCTCGTGAGATGGATACTATGTGTCCCGGTACAACAAGGTAGTGCTGAACTTTTACTCGCTTATCTCCACACTTGCAGCACTACCTAAGCGTAGCTGGCAGGATAGCATCAGGAGTATCGGAGAGTACAAAAAACTTCAGAAATCGATGCAAAAAAATTGTGTGGCGCTTATCAAAAACTTTGATATCTTGCGTGGATATTCGGCAGCAAATCTTATTTTACGCTTTCCCATTTATATATCAATAGCAATAGATATTTTTACACTTCTGATATGACTTGTACACATTAAGCTCGGTAAAGTATAAATTACCGGCGGCTATTGGTCCATTTGTGGAATATCTTATGGTTAATATCAAATGGTAAAGAAATTTGGGGTGCTAGAAATTTGGATAGAATTTTGGGTGGAAGAAATTTGTAATACAAAGAACAGCGGAAAATACAATCAACAGTCAGAGTTTCGAAAAACAGAAATAAAAGTGCCTGTATGAATTGGTTATCATGAGCTGTGCCGGTTCATAATTAAAAACTAATTGTATGTCATTGATATTACTACTTAACTGAAAGTCTGCCTACGCAATCATCTAGTACATGCAAAAGAATTATGGTCAGAATTATGTATTTAAGCTAGATGAATTTTCTAAAGAATAGAGGTTACCGCAAATGTACCAGATGTACATTGCACTGTACAATGTAACACAACTATCAACTACTGAAAGATTGAAAATCTTTCATCACGGCGCGACCCAATGGCTGATAGGGAATGCTCCTACATATATGTAGGACAGGTGCGAATAAGGTATAACCAAATAAGCACCCGCGGATCAACTGAGGACATGGCATAGGGCAGCAGCTATGACAGTACTGGGTCAGGGCAACAGCTATGTCAGTAATGGGTCAGGGCAGCAGCGATGCCAGTACTGGGTCAGGGCTGCACCGGGATGATCCCTGGTGTAGGCTTGATCACATGCATTCGTGGGCGGATATCACATAATTATTCAACGGGCCGCAACACTGCGATCAGGCAGGCAACGGGAAACCACCTGATTATTTTCTCGAGAGTACACTCCAAATGAAATGAAGAGCGAAACCCAGACACTAGAGATGTCATGCGATCCTGATAACGACCGGCGCTGTCCTGATTCGGGGTCAGACAGTGTGAAATGGGCTACCGCGCACGAGCGTGCGGGCAACCAGGCCACTCGTGGTAAATGGGCGACTGGAAGAAAAAGCGAACCACAGAATTTACAAAGCAGAAATTCAATAAACATAGGGACCTAGAACGTCAGAGGTCTTCTCCAAACAAGAAAACTTCACATAATAGAGAAAGAACTAATAAAACAAAATATATACATATGTGGTCTAGCAGAAACACATTGGAGAGATCAAGGACATTTTAAAACCGAAGACCACACTATTTACATATCAGGTGCTAAAAACACAGACTATAATGGAGTCGCCATACTAATAAATAACAAAATTTTAAAATATATCAGGCAGTATGAAACAATAAACGATAAACTCATAAAAATAACAATAGGAGCCAAACCAGAAGTTATACATGTCATTCAGGTATATATGCCCACAACATATGGCCCAGATGAAGACATCGAAAACATATACAGCAATATAGATAAGCTCATGAGGAAAATCCCAGAAAAAGAGCCCGTATATATTACTGCAGACTTCATCTGAGAACATCATCTGAGAGAGATTGTCGGGCCATATGGCTTGGGCGTGGGAAACAACAGAGGGGAACGCCTCCTACAGCTTGTCAGCGAAAACAATATAGTAATAATAAATACACTACACAAACACCATCCAAGAAGACTATCAACATGGATTAGCCCAAAAAAAGATCACATAAATCAAATCGACTACATCCTCGTTAGGAAAAGATGGAAAACCACAGTAAGAAATGTAAAAGCAATGCCTGGTGCATACTGTGGATCAGATCATAAGCTGCTAAAAATGATCTGCAGGCTCAGACTCCACATAACAAGGAAAATACCGGAAACTGTATTTTCCAGTATTTATAGATGAAATAAGATGAAACTGATAAACAAGGGAAAACCGCAAATATCAGAAGACACATATATCATGGAATGGAATAAAAAGCTGGATACATTCAGCTGGAAGAGAGTGTATGCAACATAAAAACCAGAAGAATAAACGTTGGATAACAGAGAAAACCCTAGAATTAGTAGAAACAAGAAGACAAATACTACAACACTCCGCAAAAGCAGAAAACAACGTACAAAAAATAGCAGAACTAAACAGAAATATAAAATGTAACTGCGTCAGAGACAAGAACAATCACATAAATAAAGTATGTCAAGAACAGAAGCAACATGCAAACCGCCACGAGAGTCACGAAGTTTCCAAAAAGGTTAAGTACTTGGCCCGTGAGTTCAAGTCACAATTTCAAGCCATTAAAGACCATAAGGGAGAAACAAAAATAGACATAGAGAGCATTGCAGAAACATGGAAAAATTACTGCTGAGAATTATATAACGACATTTCAAAACATGCACCAGACTCAGAACAAAAGAAACATGCAGACACGGAAGCAGAGCCAATCATTCTACGAGCAGAAGTAGAGAGGGTTATTAAACATCTAAAAAACAAAAAAATCCCAGGGATAGATGAAATACCAGCGGAGACGCTGAAAGCAATGGGCGAGATGGGCATTGATATAATACTTGATATGTGCTAAAAGATATGGTTCCCAGGTAAATGTACATGGAACATACTAAAAAGCTTTCCAAACAAAAAAAAGGAACTAGACAAGGATGCATATTATCACCATTATTATACAACATATATTCTGAATATATAATGAGAAATGTACTAGACGAATGTACTATTCTAGTACATTCCGAATATATAATGAGAAATGTACTAGACGAATGGGATAGAGGAATCACTAAAGGACGCAAAAAAATAAGTAATCTACGCTACGCAGATGATACACTTATACTAGCAGCAAATGAGATCGAAATGGCTACCATTATGGAACGGTTAAGCGGGATAAGCGAAAAATACGGATTACAGATCAACACCGTAAAGAGAAACATAATGATTGTAGACAGGGTAAATAATAACCTACCGCACATACGCCAAGTAGCGAATTTCGAAGTAGTAGACAGATTCGTATCTTGACTCCATGATAACTAACAATGGCGAAAGCTCCCCAGAAATCAAGCGGGACTTGCAATAGCCCGAACCGCAACACCTAAATGAAGTAAAATATGGAAAGGCCGAAAAATAACAAGAAAGACTAAGTTCAGATGAGCCAGCGCCCTCATATTTCCCATTGCCACATATGAAGCTGAGACATGGAATCTAAAGAAAAGCGACAGAAGTAAGATTGAAGCTTTCTAAATATGGGTATACAGAAGAATGCTACGCATGTCTTTGACTGAACACAGAACCAACCAATCAAACTGGAACAGCTCAACATAAAAGATAGGTTACTAAAAAAAGTAATCCGGGCGTACTTAAAGTACTTCGGCCACATAGCCAGAAGGGAAGGTGGAAGGCCGAAGACCAAGAGGAAGATCTCCAATAAGATTGACAGATCAAATGAAAACTCTGATGGGAAAATCCGTACATGAAGCCGTCAATTTGGAACAGGATCGCAGCCAATGGAGACAGCAAGCTAATAATATTTAGAGTGTCACCACGCCCTGTCAAGGGCCCAAGGACTGAGGATGATGATATTATAATTATTATTAAACCTTTATTGGCATTTCAACAATTTACACAAGACATTAAACATATTACAAAAACTAAAATTAAAATCAATATTACTTAAATAATTCACTTTTTTTATCTTTTATATACCATATACGCATATAATACATATAGGTATATGAAAGATATAGGACAAATGTTTTGAGAATTTTTTATACTTTATTTAGTACGTCTCTTGTATTGAAATTACTTCAATCCGTTAATATATAATTCAAGGGGGGGGATAAGGAACAATTTTTCATATAAAAGTTTATTTTAATGTTTTTTTGCTCAAAAAATTAAAAGGGTCGATTTTTCAGTGTCTGTATGTACGTACGTACGGATTTATGTTCAAGAATTTCTCCTTCCCTATGGGACCGATTGGGATGAAATTTGGTAGACAGTTGCAGACGATGATTCCGCAGAAGGTTTTTTTTCTCTTCATATAAATCCAATATGGCGGACTTGTTTGTTTGTTGATAAGAAATAAGCAAGTTTTGTTTGTTCAGAAATTTTATATTCAAACTAGGGGGCTGAAATTTTGCACACATATAGCACTTTGTATTATGCGTCGAATAAAAAAGTTCCATGTTGCCAAATTATATGGAACACGGCGTCGCCACGATTGAAGTTTAACAAATTTTTTGAAATATCTCATGAACGATAAAAGATAGGACATTCGAATAAACTTTATTTTATAGGCTACATAACGGCCCGTTGATTTTGTTTGAAACATTTTTTCAATATCACAATTTAACATATATACAGGATGTTCTTTGTTTGCAAACTTTACGGTCGATTTTCTCAGAAACTTAACGAAGGATTTCGATTAAATTTCTTAAATTTCTTTGTAAGATCCTTTAATACTTAAGGGATTAAGCGAGTTTAAAATTGCACATCTTATTACCGGAGTAATTTGATCTTGAAAAAAAGTGTACTACCCTAAATATCTCGGTTATCTCAACTGAATATACTTGACCAATTTTGAGCAATAAAATTTTATTTAAAAACGTTTTAGTAACACCCTGTATATTTTTCTATATTTTGGGAGCCCTTGTAATTCTATTTAAGACGATAACCCACATGTTGGGTATAACTCTTATCCTTTCAAAGATATGACCCTTAATAACTTAAAATTTGGAAACTTGCCATGGCAACCGACATTCAATAATACACGTAAGGCCTAAATAATAGCTCAGATATGCAAAGTTACTGGAAAAATTGTTTTACGTTGCATGAGACATATAAACTGCTTTCGCAATTGAATAAATGTTGTTATCAGTGGCGGGTGCACATTATAATTTTGGGAAATGTTTATTTTATTGAGAAATTCAGTTTTAAAATTAGAAGATTGAAATTTCGCCCGCATATAGTATATTGTATTATGCGTCGAATGTAAGTAGTGCCATCCTTCCAAAAGGTATATAGCGCGACGTTGCCACATTTAAAATTTTACAAACTTTTTAATATATTTCAGGAACTATAAAAGATAGGACACTTGAATAAACTTTATTCAATAGGCCATCAAAACATCGTTCAATTTGACTAGGAGTATTTTTTTCTAAAATCACAAAATAATATCTATACAGGGTGTTTTTGTTTTGTAAACTTTGCGATCGGTTTCCTTGAGAGCTGTTATAGTGTTACATTAAATATCTCGGTTCCCATGAAAGTTGAAAAACTAAAACTTGGGGAACAAGTGTAAGAACTCAATTTTACGCAAAGCGGACACGCAGAAAAAGTGACTCAAGAGCGGTAGTGGGGAGAAATGAAGCCAACAGGCCATGCCAAACCGGACAACGCCGTAGGAAAATACGGGAAAAATGTGAGTCAAGAGCGGCCGAAGGTAGCGGCAAAGCGAAGCTGTCCGCGCCGTAGGCAAGTATTGGGACCGCGGGATTCATGGATAGACGATTAATAGGTTCGACTAATGTTTTTTAGTTTACTCTAAACACGATTAAGATAATTGAATTTAATAGACGAGTTTAAACGGTGACAGTCAAAACTAAGAGGTTTAACTTTTGTTTTATGGTAGATATACCAAATCGTACGACTTACAGTATATGAATGATGGGGCGGCGGTCACGTCTACGAATTTTTAAACTTAAAATAAAAAACCTTCCTAAACAGGTGTTTAATTTCCTACCCCTTCTACCATTTCCTTACACTTCCTTTATCATTATTCCCTACTACATACTCCTACTACTTATTCATCACCTCATATCCGTTTCACTATCTCTAATTATCACCTACTTTTCTATCCCCTAATTCTACCAGCTCCCTTTTCTCATCTCTCCTAAAATCTTTTCCATTATCCCTCTATTCTTCCCTTCTTGTCCCATACACACCCTCTAATTCGCAGCCACCATTCTTTGTTCCTCGTTCCATTCTATTCCCTTACACCCGTTCACCCAATGCTCCCACGTTTCATTGTCCAACCCACACATTCTAGATTTTATATATTTCACATTCATCCAATATTTGTTTCCCCTTTCTTCCCTGTCACACCTGTATCTCGCTATCATTCTCTTGTCATTCATACTCAACTCCGATATCTTTCCTTCAATCATCAAATATCCATATCTCTTGTTGTACCTACTCTTTCTTATTATTTCATATCTCTTTTGCAATTCCACATCGTTTAACCTCTGTTCAACATCAAACTCACACCTTTGTCCACAACACATCCTATCGTACCACTCATACATAGACCGTCCACACCTTTCATATACTCTTCTTCTTTCACCTACCTATTCATTTTCATCATCCTTCTAACATAACATCGCTTCCAGATATAGCTTTTTTACCATTCTCTCCTCCAAATCATTCATCCCTTTCTTTTCGAATCTTACCATCTTCTTCACTCCGTACACCCAACATTTAACTTCGTTCAGTTTTTGTAGCACGATCTCACACGGTGCCGATTTCTCCATTCCTAACATTCTCTTCATATATTTTATAAGCATAACTTCAAACTCCTTCCTCTCCTTCACAGCCCCCACTTCTGCTCCACACATTATCATACACCTAATACATACTTTCAGTATCATCAATCTCATCTTCATAGAATCACAAAGCCTCTCTTTCCATATATATCTCATCCTTTCTGCCGCTACCTGAGCTGTCCTTGCTAACATCCTAACATGCTCATTTGAAGATCCGTTCCTAGTTAGCACATACCCCAAATACGTTATTTCTCTTACAATAACTATTGATCTTCCATTCATTAAAAACACATTCTGCCTATCTGTCGCCCCCCCCCCCCCTCCCCCCGCGCCACTGCAATAAG
>WYDF02278661.1:0-11862 GCA_009867245.2 Adranes taylori | reverse complement strand
TTTTTTAGGGAGGTACTATAAAATAGATTTTCCTTTTAATGAGGAAATAATTTGAGTTACCTTCAGCATTCCAGTGGCGTAACGAGCACAATTGGCGCCCGGCGTACTAGACCTTTGTCAAATTTTTCTCTTTCCATACTTAAAAATGCTAAGTCACTTAGGCGTTTTGGTGCAGAGCATTCGCCAATATTTTAATACATTCTATCAAATAAGGATGGTGGAATACATTATCGGAATGACCATCTTTTGCTGAACCATACTTTTGCACATACGATCCAAAGCATTCGTCATTCGCCATAATCTGACAAAAAAGGTAACGGAATAGTGAATGCTCCGGGCTTCATATGCATAAAATATCTAGAAACTGTCAAACAGATTCCCTCCCATCGTTTATCGTAGATATGTCAAAATTAATTTTAATTTGATGAATGAGCGTTCACAGCTAGAAATGGATACCGGAATTGTAAGGAGTAATTGCGACTCTCAGGTTTGGAAGAACATCTCCATACGAGATGTCAGAAGCTCTAATGGATTTTAGGTTCAATTTCTTTTCTACTGCGGAGTAACATCTTGCAGTCATATATTTCGACATAGAGCAAAACTTGAGGAATCAAAATTTAGGAATCAAACTCTTAGCAAGATTGCGTCAATGGTCACTACATTTTATAGCCACAAAATTCAATTACAACATGGGCGATCGTAGTATTATCTCAAATTGCTTACCGATTAACTATTTTTCTAAGCACTCACAATTGAATTTAACTTAACATTTTGACATCTTTAGCTTGAGTCTTGCGATTTCCAAAAAGTCAACCGCTCAGTGTATGTCTAATATTGAAAAGACCTCTAGAAATTTCGGACAATTATATATATATATATATATATATATATATATAGACTCGATTCCTTTCCCACGCGATTAACACTCAAAACCCTTAACCAATCTACGGACGGCATCTTCTAAATTATTCATTCGCTCTCTCTTTTCCACTATTACGAGTTTCTCATTGATACATTCATTTCTAAAATTTCTACGTTATCTTCCTATTCCAGTCTTACCAAATTTCTTTATGCAAAATTGTACTTGACGAGCGTAAATAAAAGTATTGGTTTTCTTAACTGTATGTTTCGCTGCCTTGTGTAATGTTCTCTTCTCTACTATCAGTGAGTACTATAAACGCAAGTAAGTATGTACTATAAACGTTGCCAGATTCATTATCTTAATATGATCCATGCAGTTCGTCTTGCGGACCGTTGATAGACCCCATTGCTCCCCTCTAGCTACGCCACTGCAACACCCCGATATACTCGTGCATCATTAACTTTAAAGGATTGATATTTGTTTTGTTGTAACATAGTCGTCAATGGATTTTAAGTGTATAGTCGAATAGTAGAATATTGGTGCGTACACAGAAAAAGACTTTTGTGGGAGGATACTGTTTAATTTGTAATGAAAAAATAATTTAAAAAAGTGTATACACTCGTTTTTGTTTTAGAACGATAAAAACGGCGTAAGAGCGACTTACGTAGCTGCTAATGAGGACATGATTGACATTACGACTGGAAATTCTGGCGGCGACCAATCACGACCGACTAGACTCGAAGAGGAAGAAGACAGTGGTAATAATTGTAAGTATATTGATTTGAAGTCATTTCTCTGAAGGTTTTATGCAAACTATTTTTGCTACCAATTAATTATTTTGTCATGAGCCAAATTCCTAGACCTTATGAAATTTCTCTTAATGTGAGTCACACTCACACTTCGATCAGTCAACATAAAGTCTGCATGGGTAGGATTATGTTCAATTCAATAGACTTGTTTATGTTTCTGCACTTTACCAACGAACTATTATGTGAGAAAAAAGGAAGTACCCTATTTTTTTGTATATAACGACTTCCTTTTATTAAAAAAAAATTGATCCAAAAATGAGGGGGAGGGGGGGTCGTTATACATGGGTAATACAAAAAACACCAACTGTCAGTTACTGATAATGCTTTTGAAATGCAAGAAAGCAGAGAAAACACTGAGGAAATGAAGGACTTTAAATCAACACCCAAATGGGGTTTCTTCCTCTTGAGGAAGAGAAATAGCCTGTATCTGAGGGAAACAATGTGTAGTTTCACTCCTATATCATGAACCTACGAAACTATTTTCATTTTGATTCCAGTCAGATTGGTAATGACGTTTCTCTTAACTTTGATGTGTCCTCTAACAGGATTTCTTGTTCTTCGTCCAACGTCGTGACCGACATATGGTGACTACGGTGGATGTTGACGTTGAATAGGGCAATTTTCTAATCTCTGTATTATTCGCTTAATAGTGGATTTACAGGTCTGCCAATTGTTCGCTTGGCGCGCTCCTTTAGTGAAACTTGTTTCTGTTAGTTTCGAAATAATATCGGCCCATCTAGTTTAGTATCGGCCCCGTTTCCTTTTCCCTTCTGGTTTTCCCTGAAGAACAAGTTTTTCCGTTGTGTCATGTCGAGAGATGTGTCCGAAAAATTTCGTCCATTTGTCATCGATGACAATCTGTATTCGGGTTTAACCTCATTTAATATTGACCTCATTTGTTCCTCTAGCCAACCAGGGAGCTCGCAGAATTTGCGCCAGACCCACATTCTGAACGCATCTACTACTGTCGTTGGAATGGATTTACCAAGTCTTCAGTTTTAGACCTGAAATATCTTACAACTTTTGTGTTACTATTCTGCTTTATTTATACAGTATTGTTTAGGAAAACAGCTTTGTATTATACTCTAATCTTAACCCTTAAATATTACTTTATAATAGTAGTATATTATTCTATTCCATGTATTAGTACATAAATATTAGTCTGTTATAATTGTACAACATTTTTTACTTCTATAACTTTGTAATAATTTATTTAAAATTAAAAATAAATTAATTTTGTGTATATTTTCATTTGATTTCGGAAATGAAATATATATAACATGCACTTGGTAAGATAATGAGAACTGCGACCTTTAGTTTTTATTGATTTATTTTCTGATACATTTCCGGTTGTAATTTTCAATTGATGGAGCTAATTAAATTGTAATTTGCCTGGTTATAAAATGTTGATTATTTGATTTATCTTGATATATTCATTGCATTAGTGGTAAATTCCCTTACTATTATTTTCAAATGGATTGTATAAAATTCTTCGTAGTATTAATCATTTATATTTATAATAAACTACTTTTTGAATGTAATATTGTGTTATGGATGATAGAAATTGTACAATTAATAATTATAATCACAACATATTAATTTAAATTTGTTGTTATTACAAAAACGCCAGTAATAATTTTCATAATGTTCAAAACAATCTCACTTTACTGTATCCAATATTTGAATTGGTTGATTCACATAACAAATATGACTAAATCATGAAAATATTAATAACCAATGTCTCGTGCAGTGAATAACTGTAAGTGTTATGAAAACAGTATTTATTCTGATTTAAATGATGCATATATTAAATTAAGTTAATAATATCGGATTAGAAAAAAGAACGCTGATTTAAGTGAAATGAATGGGTCAACATCTACGATTCAGTGTTCGTACATTTGAAAATACGTTCAAAAATAAATTGATAATTATTTTTATTTTGAAATAAAATCGATAAAACAAAGTGAATTGATTGATTAATAATTTATTTCATTTTTAGATTCCGTAACGTTCAGCGGAACTCATGGTAAGTTTATATAGATTATTTTAAGATTTTTTATAATTAATACCTCTTTATATAATAACTATTGATAAATGCTATTTTACTATTAAAGCAGTGTTTTTATATCGTGGAATCTTTCCTTGATCTTCTAAGGACCAATGGGATCAAATTAGTAGGAAATAAATTCTAATTAATTTCGTATCTATACCCATATAGGTTTGTTTATATAAAGAATTAAAAAGGTACATGACACCACCCCACAAAATGAATTTAAACTAAGGTGACCAGATTAAAACGAATTTGGTCTAGAGCAACAAAAATTCATTATCCGGTTTGATCCATTGTCCGGTGGATCAATTGTATTACAATATTGCAACAAGTGTACTGTATTAATTGCATTTATGAAGTTTATAAATGGTTTGATGTGTGCGTGTGTCCATCTGTTTGTGAAGCTTCATACATAGTCATCTTTTCAAAAAATTGATTACGTACGTGAAGCAAAGAAATAAATATTTATACCTGTATTAGATTCTCCTATTTAAAATATACGAATTATAACATTTATCACCGGTCATCAATCGTATATTAATTAGTACAGTAGACGCTGCTTAGTAGAATCACTTTGGGACCGGATCAAAGTGATTCTACTAACCGACTGATTCCAGTAAGTGAAGGATTAACGGCAGCGTAAAAACGTACAAACTAAAATTTAAGAAGCCAATACATGTGCATTTAATATGTAGAAAATTTTCAATATACATATACATTATTGATTTGATTTGAAATATGAATCAATAGTTGATTGTATTTTTGTTTTTTCAACTAATTCATTAACAAAATGTTCGTAAACATAATGTTTTCGAAGACTTCAGATTATACACGGTACTGTACCCTTCGCCTTAAAATAGCTAGGGCATCTAGCATCTCCCTGATTGATGGTGGCTTCTGGCGCTCTTCTTCCATTCCTTCATCCCCGCTAGTAGTCTCCGTCTCACGCACGTTATATAATTTGTAACGCATGCCGCTTTGCAAATTTCTTCTTCAGTGATGGTAGTAGCCGTGCATATTTATCCATTCTTCAAAGCAATCTTTAGAGAGATCAGTTGGCTTCGGAACAGGTAATTTCTCTTCCTTCTGGATTTGAGTGAATCCACTGTCCTAGAAGCAGTTCCTAATTGTTGCTCCTTCCATTTGATTCATGCCTCATTTGCCAAATGTAGGGCATCAAGGACAGTTATTTTTTTGGCGATTTCGTGTGCACGAGCATTTTTACGATTTTCAATTGCTTTGTCAATCACGTTAAGTGTTCTTCCTCATTCTGCCCTGTTGTGCGACTTGAATGTTCTGATAAGTCCTTGATCACAAGGCTGAATCATTGAGGTTTTGTTCGCTGGCAAGTTACTTATCCCAACTAACAAGCCAAACTTTGAAAATGGAACTAGTCTTCCAAGCATTTGAATTAGCAGTGTATTCTATTAGAAGACTCTTGACACCCTTAAAGCAGCGTGGTTTCTTACTTTTTCTCATAACGAAAAGATTCTTTTTCTCTCCACTCATGCTGACGCAACAGAGACCGATGAGGTGCTCTTTGGAAGTTTTTTTTTCCCTTGGCCTTTTCAGTATTCAGTTTTGTACACGTCGGATGGGAGGTATTGAGCAATGAGCCCGTGCTTTTGGTCCTATAATCATATCTTGGCTAATTCATGGTCAGCTTCGCTCATCTTCCCATGTTCTTTGACATAACACAGATTATCTCTCTTCTTTCAAGGATGAAACCCACTTTCAGTTGCCACAAAATCATCCTTCCCCATCTTCACCAAGTCCTCAGCTTTCTAGCGCAGCAGCGGTCCGGATAGCCTTGCGTCCTTTTCCCTCGCTTTCAAAAACTACTCCTTCAATGTATACTTAACATCTTTTTCCGTTCCTTCCCCTTTCCTTCTCCGATTTTGGCTCTCATTGCTTAATGTGGCAGTCTCTAAGGAATATGTCTCTAAGTTTTGTCTTTAATATATTTTATAACAGCGATGCCTACATACTCGTCTCTCTTCTGACTTGAAAATTTTTTGATTCCACTAAACGAAGTAGGCGATTCAATTTACTGAAGAGATTTCTATGTATTTAGATACGAGCATACCGGGACCTAGCCATTTTGATTCCAATAAGCAGTTGATTCTACTAACCGCGATTCTAGTAAGCGGCGTCTACTGTATATTAAAGAAAAAAAAATGGGATTCAATTGGATTGATACGATCATACGACTATTCAAAATTGATGTATTGTAAGAAGCTGCTATCTATTCCTAGGGTTTCACTCCAATTACGGTTTTTTTACTTTAAGGTATCGCCGACCTACACACGAGTTTCATCCGTGTGGACTATGCGAATCTAAACCCTTTGTCGGCGTGCCGCGGGACGCAGGACAAATTGTTAAAAAATCGGTACTGTCCCCCCAAAAGCGGGACGTCTGGTCACTTTAATCTAAACACAAAATATAGACGACAGCAATCTTTTCTTGACAATGAATCCGTAGAATCGAAACATATGCCTGCAGATTCTTCTTGTTCGCGCATAGAGCGGAACTAGACCATGGTTTTTTTTGTAAGAAGCTAGATATGCCTGGAGTTTTTCTTGACGAGCTTCAGTATCCCAGAGAAAAATTTTTATGGAACTGCTGATGAGTTGTTTCGTGTCGCTCCAAGTTGGCACTTTTATCAAGAGCGACAGTTTTGTTGCATATGGGGCAAACTGGAACGGCTCCAGACCTATAAGGCAGCGTAAAACAATATTGTTTAGTCCATTCAGTCAAAAACCTCCTATCTTCACTACAACTTTATGCTTTTTAGAGGACCCATATCGAAAAAAAATGTTATAAGACTCGACAATAACAAAACAAATTAATAAAAGCTCCGTACGAGATCGCATCTATTGACGAACTGACGATAAAATTTGTCAATTTTATTTCGTCTTTTATAAATATGCCGCCGTACGGCGCAAAGCGCATGCCGATGCACCGCAAAGGAGTTGGTGTCAAAGTGTATGGCGATGCACCGCATGGGAGCCGCTTCCATGTCAAAGGTCGCCGCCGCCGAGTACACCCGCTCGAAACATAAAATTGTCATTTCACACCAAAGTTTTATGAAGTGTCGTTAAGCTTTCATTCGAGTTACGAGCCTAAAAAGTGTGTTAAAATGAATAAGGCCTGCTCCGATTAAAAGAGGCTTCAGAGGTTACCAGAATCAGAGCCGATTTATAAAATTTCCTATTTTATTATGGCCTGGAACAGATGATGCGCGTTCTGAAATTTTAAATGTACATTTGAGAGGCGATAGACGCGCGTTATGTTCACTGTACATATGACTGCAGTTTATAAACTGCGGTTAGCGTGCGCTAGGCGTAGTATTCAATTGTTCATCAAGAGACTTCAACTGAACTGGCAATACCTGTCAACGCGCCTTCGGGTGTACAGAGCTTTTATCTGGATCGACATAACATGTTGTCGGCCAGCTTGCTCCCTTCTGCCCCCGGTCTCCAGCAAACTCTCCTACGCTAAACAGCATAGCAACTATATATTTAATCTACCTACTAACCATTATGAACTCAAATCAGTCACGCAATTACTTGTAAAATACTAGAAAAGATGACAAGGGTGGGGATCAAATGTATTGTTATATACAGAAAAATATTTTTTAAATAATTTATTTGAGTAATTTATACTTTCTAAAAATTGGTGGCGGTCCACTTTTTGACCTTCCGTGGGTCTAGGAGTTCTGTTACCGTGTCACCTGGATTTTATTAGCATGGAAAGTGAAATTCTTCGTCAGATTACACTAAGTTGTCATTTGTGAAGTCTGGATGATAGTGCGATGTTCGGCCAATCGGCCCGAACGAGCACGTACATGCGGTCTAGCACCGACCACCGGTAGTCCTGAATCTTCTAGCCACCAACCTTAATTCCTACGTATATAACTAATTTTGTTTGCAGAACCATCCGAAATTCCTGGAATCGGTCAGTATGATGATTTTCATACTATTGATTGGCAGCGAGACATCGCTAGAGATCGTATGCGACATCGGCGTATAGTAAAAAAGAAACAGGAATCTATATGGAGTCTGATTGAAGGTGTCCACGACGCTTGGTCAGGATGGCTATGCGTTCTACTTGTTGGTTTACTTACAGGTGATTTAAATTAAATGTTTTTTAATACCATCATTTTTATACCTCTTATTCAATGTAATTTTAACTTATACGAGGGTGGTTTGACGCCAATATTGCCTAACTCACGATTTTTGTTTTATCATTTAATTTTCAACATAGCCCCCTTTAAGGCAATACACTTTTCAAGACGACTTTCCAACTTCTTCATCCCTTCCGAAACGTAATCTTGCTCGAGTTCTTCAAAATAGTGGAAAGTTTCGGTCTGCACTTCATCGTTTGTTGGAAAATGGCATCCTCCGAGCATTTTTCTTAGGTTTGGGATGCCTACACGGCAGCCGTTCTGTGCGCGGGTGCGTTGTCATGATGGAAGAGGACTTTTTTGCGAGCTAAACAAGGGCGTTTTATCTTTAATTCGGCGTCTAAACGCTCCAATAATACTGCATAGAAATCGTCAGTTATGGTTTTACCCTTTACCAAGTAATCAATAAGAAGAATGCCTTCCGCATTCTAAATAACAGTCGCCATTACCTTACCGACCGATCGGGTTGTCTTTGCCTTCTTCGATGGGCTTTCGCCGCTTTTTCTCCAAAGCTTTGACTGTCCCTTCATTCCCTTCATCTCCGGAATGTAGTAATGGACCCAGGTTTCATCAACAGTGACGTATCCACGAAAAAATCCTTCGAATCACGTTTTCTTTTCACCAAAAGCTTCTCCGAATCCATCACACGTGTGCGTCTTTGGTCGATAGTGAGTAAACGCGGCACCCATCGCACGGCTAGCTTTTTCATATCCAAATGTTTGTGCAAGATGGCGTGTACACGCTCAGTTGATATGTATGCAGCCTCTGCTAGCTCATGGATTTAGATTTGACGGTTTGCCATAATCATATCATTGATTTTCTTGACGATTTCTGGTATATTGACGATATTTGAGGGTCCTGGGTGGTCATCATCAAAAACATTCGTACGATCACGAACAAATTCAGCTTTCCAAAATTTAACTATTGCTAGCGACGGTGTAGACTCGCCATAAACAGCATCCATTTCGGCTTTGATTCTGTATTGTTTTCTCCTTTCTTGTGAAGGAATGAAATTACTGAACGTTATTCGACTTTTTTCATTTTTCACAAAAGACAAAACTTGCTTGCTTGCGACGACTGTAAAAACCAAACTAATTGTTCTTTTTGCTTTAAATTTTGACAGACGTCATGTGTTGGATGGCAGATGTCAAAACCAATATGGCGTTCGATGTCACGTAACGCCATCTATCGAAGACTAGATTTATGTCAAACCACCTTCATAAAAGTAACTTATAAAACTATATATACCTATAAAAGTACTTACTTTTATAGGTACATATAGTTCTTATAAAATGAACTAAAATTTTAGCCTTAGAATTATTTTCGAAGTCTTATACTAAACTTTTGTAGGTGTTGTGGCTGGTGTAATCGATATTGGTGCCAGTTGGATGACGGACTTAAAATTTGGAATATGTCCACAAGCTTTTTGGTTAAATAAAGAGCATTGTTGTTGGTCTTGTAATGAAACAACGATTGATAATGGAAATTGCTCACAAGTATGTTTATAAATTAAATTTTAATTCAGTGATTATATAGTTCATTTTTAGTGGTTAACGTGGGCGGAAGTCCTTGGTCAAGGTCCAGATGGCGCTGGTTCCTATTTTATTTCCTACGTTTTGTATATAGTATGGGCGTTAGTTTTTGCTGCTATGTCAGCATCTCTAGTCAGAATGTTTGCCCCATATGCTTGCGGATCTGGTATACCGGAAGTAAGTGATTTAGAGTTTATTTAAAAACTGTTTGCAATGATTCAATAATGTGCTTGATTTCTATGTTTGATTTTGCTTAACAGATCAAAACAATACTAAGTGGATTTATTATAAGAGGTTACTTAGGCAAATGGACTCTTATAATCAAATGCGTCGGTCTTATACTTTCAGTATCTGCCGGCCTCAGTTTGGGTAAAGAAGGTCCAATGGTTCATATAGCTTGTGCTATTGGTAAGTTAAATAAGTTTTTAGTAATGTGAATATATTTTGCTACATATTGCTATTACGTGTTTTTTAAATTTTAAACGTGGCGACGTCGCGTTCTATTGAACGTGGAGCAATTGAATTAACTGCATTTGATAAATAGTGCAAGATATAATATATGTGTAGAATTTCTGTCCCCTAGCTTAAGAGCTGCACTAAACGTCTAACGTCAATATGCTCAAAACTAAACGTCAATATGCAGTTTTCGAAATGATTAACACACCTAATTATCAACAAATAGTTACACGTCTTAAAGTAATACTATCTATCTCTAGAAAGCGCGACCGGCTTATACTAGAGATGATTTCGTGGTGGAAATCGGGTAACTTTAATTGTCTAAGTCCCTAATTACAATAATTCCTAATTGTTTGGATGAGTTGCCACCTTAATAGATTATCTCACCGATGGTTGCTTCTTAAACTGCTTTAATTACATCAGATGCTAAATAATAACATATGCATACAGTTATACGTATGCAATTAATGTAAAACGAATTTCAAATTGATTTGAGAAGCCAGGTGGTGTACATAGCTAAGCGCCTGTCTCAAAAATAAATGCAATGATGCTACTTACAACAGAGGGTACAGAACAAAGCTTGTCAGAAATGCATCTGCTCTTACCTGGTATTTTGAAGTCAATTTGATATTCCTAAACGTCATTATGCAGTTTTTGAAATAATTAATACACCTAATTATTAAAAACTGAATTAATAACTATTTTTGCTTCGAGTTACTAGATAGTTAATAGTTTAATTTGTATTATTTTTATTAGTAATATTTTTTCGTACATTAAATGAAATATAAAAATAAGTTTAGAGTAAAGATAGTGTATTTCTTATTGCTTAACGAAACATTTACCTGAAAATTGAACTATAGAACTTACTTAATTTTTTTTAGGTAATATTTTATCCTACTTATTTGGCAAATATGGTAGAAATGAAGCCAAAAAACGTGAGATCCTTTCAGCGGCAGCAGCTGCAGGTGTATCCGTTGCTTTTGGAGCACCAATTGGTGGTGTTTTATTCAGTTTAGAAGAGGTAATTTATTTATTACTATTGAATTGTGATCAGTAGTTAATTTTTCTGAAGAAACATTTTTTTTATCAAACCATTTATTAAAATATATACTTCCTTATTTTATTTTTATTGTGACTGTTTTCTACATAAACTACATAAAACAAAAATTACATAACAATGACATTAAAATAATTAATATTAACTTACATTTTAGTGAGAAATTAGAATTAATTGTATGATATATTGGAGTGTGTATTGCGTTGTCGAGTAAATCAGTTATTTTATTTTTTGTGTAATATTCACATTTTATATGCGCCAAAAAAAAAAACAAATACGAATAAATGTATTCGGTGTATTGTGACATGCGGTGTAACGAGAGAATCTTCGAGTGATGTATGTAATATATAATCCATATATCCAGATAGTCAGTTTTTCGCCCAAAAAGACATTAATGTCTAAATAGTCTAAATGGTTGATGAATTTCCTTACACGTGGGCTTATTTTAGATGTGTTTAAAAAATTCGTCGCAAGTGTTTTAAACATTTAGTTACACTTATATAAAGTTATACATGTTTGTATATTCTACTTGCCAATTTAGCAGAGATAATTTTTATCATTCCCAATGGTTTCGTAGTTCCAACGGACAATTTCATGATATTACGTACTTATTTACTTCGAAAACCGTTCCTATAGCTGTTGTTCATGTAAAATCCATCTCTACTTTTAATACATAACGAGCTTATGTACGCCACGAGTTCGGTATAAAAGCCTCGTATAGCCTAATATGAGACAAGCTTTTTGAATTATGTCTTTAGACTTTTCTCCGAGCATTTCGCGTTTTGCGGAGGCATAGAATCTCCGATAAAAAGGTTACTTATCACACGTCAAATTTTTCAACAGAATCTTTCGACATAATTTTTAACTCTCCCCTCATCCGTAAACCTTATCGATGCGGAAAGGAGAAGGG
>WYDF02278650.1:0-17335 GCA_009867245.2 Adranes taylori | reverse complement strand
ATGAAAAGCCACCCAAATGAAGACATCTAGAAAATTGCATGGTAAACCCCTATTTATTGCTTCCATTTCTACGACATCCTTGCATCTAGTGCGTTTAATGCCACTGTGCCTCTAGTGGCACTAGACGTCTAGTGTGCGTCTAGTGCGTCTTATTGTCGGCTATCCTTTATCTGTCTTGTGCTTTTTCGTACTCATAGATCCATATTTCAACTGAGGCCTCAGTATCGTATTCAAAATAGTTCTCGCTCTCAGTGAAAGTTTTGTATCGTACTTGAGGATTGAGTAGATTTTGTGAGCGCACTCCAGTGCTATGTTCTCCCTTCTCTTTAGGTGTTGAGCAAATTTCATCTTATTGTCGCAAGTGACTCGTAGGTAGGTGGCCTGTTTCTTTGCGATAATTTCACTGGATGTTTTGCTTGCTTGTGTTTGCCAAACATCATTATTTCAGTTTTTTCACTATTGATTTTAACTTTCCAGTTCTTGCAGAAGTTAGCTATTGTTTCTAGCTTATTTCTTGCTACCTTTGAATCTCGATGAAATGTTATCACTGCAGTGTCATTCGCGAATTGCAGCAACTTGGCTTATACTATGTCTTGAAATTTCAGCATGTTGCAGACGAATATGTTAAATAGTACAGGTGATAAGGGTGGACCCTGCGGTACCCACTCCTCTGCCTTTCTTCTGGATAATATTTCGTTGTCATATTTTATCTGGAATGTATGATTTTTTAAAAAAGCTTGAACAATTTTAGTTAATTCTAATGGAAAAATTTTCGCCCACCTAATACCAGCCTTTCATGCGAAACTCGATCCTACACTTTTTCGACGTCGAACAATGCCGTGTAGACTATTGATCCCCACCTTCTTGTTTCCCTTGTGGCGGTTTCCATATTTGTTGCTTGCTGGATGGCTCCAAATTTTTCTCTAAATCCTAATTGTTCTTTTGGGACTATATTGTTGTCTTCTGCGAAAGTTTGGACTCTATTTTTGATTAAGCATTCAGACACTTTTGATAAGCCATTTATTTAACAGGCTTATCGGTCTCCTGTTTTTTGGAATTACCGGATTCTGGCCTTTTTTCTGAAATATTATTATTGCGTTTTTCTATTTTTGTAGGTAATGACTGAAAATTAACATTTTATTGATAATATGCGCCATGTGCTTGGTTACGTTTTCCGGAAGTACTTTCAGCGCCATATTTGGTATTGATCATCTCCCGGAGCCTTCTTTGGATTTCGATTTTTAATTATGTTTGAAATTTCTGTGTTTGTCCCTCTGCGTATTTTGTGAATATCGAGCATCCTAGCAGCATTTTCGATGTGTCTATGGCCGATTTAATTCAATTTTTGTATTATCCTTTCTTTGGAATTGGCTCTAGTCTCTGGTCAGCACACGCTTCTGTTTTTTGTTTGTCATCGTATATGTATCACCCATCTGCGTTTTGAATTGGCTTGTTGTCATATGAACTTTTTCGGACACGTTTTAAAAATTTCTAAAACTGGTTTTCTCCTTCTTCACACGCGTGCTCTATTGTAGAAACCCGTAGACTTTTTCCTTTTTCGCTCAGCATTTTATCTATTTGTTTCTGACAGTTTCTTAGTGCATTTTTGTCATTGGATAGAGGCTGAATGCGAATTTATTGCGCAGTTCGTTTATTCTTTCAATGATTGCTTTTTCCTGTGAATTTAATTTCCATGGATTTTCATGTTTGACTGGCTTACAGATTCTTTTATTTTTTTCTTTGATGGTTTTTTGTGAGGTTTTTTGTGGGGTGAATTTAATTTCCATGGATTTTCATGTTTGACTGGCTTACAGTTTTCCTTTATTTTTTTCTTTGATGGTTTTTTGTGAGGTTTTCCACTGCCTCGTCTAATTCCTCTGGGTTTTGGATATTTTCGTTAAATGTCTGGATCTGACTCCTTTCGTATTCATATTTCATCCAGTTTATTCTCATGTGAGCAGTTTCTGATTATTGCGTAAAATCTCCTATTTCTGCAATTACCGGATGGTTAACTGAAGAAATCTAGTATATGGTATCAACTTTTTGAATTTTATGGAAAATGAATATGTCTATGACCATCTCCTCTTCCAATTTGAAATCGTTTTTTGAGTGCCTTGTTTGTCAGTCTGCTGCTCCAAAATGGATGTTTTGAATTGGGATCGCCGCCTGCGATTGTTTTTCCATGCTTGCAGATTTCGACCATATCTTGTGTTGTTGTTATCATCTTGGGCATTTGGTACATGGCGACGAACACCATTTTTTCTCCTTTTTGTCCTCCAAGATTTCCACTCCTGTTGTTTCTATATTTAGAGTATTTAATTTACCTGAGCGCTGCTGCCTTTTGATTTTATCAGCACTGCGTTATCTCCTCCTGGGCTGGCCAGCCGATCAGTTCTGTATGTTTGGAAGCCTGGAATTGACATTATGTCTCTTTGAAACAGCCATGTTTCACTAATTGCTACAATAGGACATTAGCTCTTCCTCCAAAAAGTTTTTTAATTCTGACAGCCATTTTAAAATGCCGTTTGCATTCCAGGTACTTATACTTATTTTTGAGTTATAATCAATAGGCGGTTTTTATGCTATTAATTATTTGTGAAATGATATCAGGTATTATTTGTTTAATAGTGTTTTCTAGATCCAAATTGCTGTTTCATGATGACATATTGCTTTTGTCTTTCTTTCTCCAATTTTCGTAAATCCGGATTGAGTGGGCAATTCCAACTGTTGATTCTATGATTTGCTTTACAGTTGGTGCATTTGAATTATGCTTCTTCTACCTTGCAATTAAAGGATAGGTGTTCTTAACATTTTGCGCATATTTGAGCAACCGTGCAACGGTATTGTACGTTCCCACACCTGTGACATGTATGTTGAGTACGTGTTGGTCAAGATTGGGCTCAGTGGATACCTTCATATGCCTAACTTTGTTAACATCGAAAACTTTTTCCCCTCAATGGATTTTTCTGTATTAATCTTGCTTGATGTGTTTCCCAATCTCGTTACAGAATGCAGTAGTGGCAGTCCTTGATTTTCAAGGTCTTCCTTTATTGCTTCGTTGGATAGGTCAGTTAATAGACCATAAATAACCAATTTTAGTTCTTTTTCTTCTTGCAGCTGAAATGTGTGGTATGCTTCGTTCATCCCTTCAAGTAGCCTACGGGTTTTTCGAAAATCCTCTGGGGTGCGTGTATGAATTTTTATGCCTTCATTAGTGTATTTGGCTGATTCGAATCCTATTTTGTTCAACACTATAAATTTTTTGATATTGGAAGAGTTTGCGTTGTTGGTTTGGTTGTGCACCACTATCGGAGGGGGTTCCTAGTCTTTGGAGCCTAGTTGATTGCTTCTTGGTTTTGTTTTCATTTATTGATTGTGGGAGAGTTAGTTTGTCGTCTTGTAAGGGTGCTCCGTCTTCTTCCATCTCCTCTTCATTTTAAGTGCATCATAAGAGTTTCTGATAGAAATTTGGCTAGAACTTGGTCTTGAGTCATTTTCTAGCATTGCGTTATGTGTTTCATTCTGATTTTGGCTGGTCTCGCCTACGTCCAGTTGGTTTGTTGGCCTTTGAATGATTTTGAGAACTACTTGAGCTAACCGCCGCCTTTTTTCTTTTTCTGACTTTGCTCAGATCCTTTTCTCTTTGAAGTATCGTTACTTCTCCCAATAGTATTTCCACCTGTCCGTTAATATTTTCAGCATTAACCTCGGCTTCCTTCCTTGCGCCTTCAGGTTTTACTAAATCCTCTCTGTAGGCTGCTAGCTCATCAAGAAGTTTAGGTACCGGGGATTAACTTATTTATGCAACTAAACATAAATTGTTGTAACCCGTAGATCGATCGCGACTGAAACACGGTTTCAATCGTGATTATTCCAATTCAATGGAGTTAAAGATTGGAACCGTGAATGCCTGCGGAGTGTGTGGCGGCAAACGTTCATTTCACAAATCTTACAGTCACTTTTTTCTTATTAAAACACGCCCACTGAAAGCATTTCTCAAGATTTTTTTCAGTTTATCTCACTTCTTCCGAAAGCCATAATTATGGGCCATTTTAATGTTCACCACGTGGATTTTGGCGACTCGGCAACAAATTCAAACGGCCAAATTCTCACTAATTGTGTCATACAATTTTCACTACAACGTATCAGAAATACAGAACCTACTTTATGTGGCACTGGCCTTTCAATTATTGATCATATAGTGGTTACTGAAAGTCTTATTCAATTTATTGAGCCAGAGTGTCTCCCCGGCAATTGAGTCACATCAGACCATTATCCACTTGTGATCACAACTAGCTTAGATTAAGCGCCTATTCCCCCACCATCACAAATCACTACATGATACTGAAGATGCAAATTGGCAACACTTTCAGAATAATATTTTACAGAATACCCCGCCTAACTTGCGTATGAACATCCCTTCTGAAGGTACACATCACCGTTGCCAATTTATCCGAAATCATACAAACTTCAGCTTCAATGACTATTCCTCTGAAAACCGTATTCCGAAATAGGCATCCTCTTCCTTCCGATATCATTAACATGATACGAGAGAAAAGGCGAATTTATCGTCGGTACATTGCTCAGAGAGACCCGGGCATTAAATCTGAGTAGAACAGACTCAATGCTCTTCTTCGGCGTAATATAATTGCGTATAGGGAAGTGTTGTGTTGAAGCCACATCAAAACTCGAATACCGCAATGGTAAACAATTCTGGCATATATCCAACAACTTACGGGTCAAAAGACTGTTCCAAAATTCCACCTAGACATGTTTCATCATATCGACCAATCACACTTCTTAACGTCTTAGGAAAAAGTTTTGAAAGAATCTTCACATCTCGCCTACGAAACTGTCTACAGATGAACAAAGTTCTTCCAGAGAACCAGTTTGGTTTTAGAGCATCAGGCTCTACTATGGACTCTCTTCTAAAATTTCAAATAGAGATCACACGAGCACTTAACAATGACCATTGCGCTTTGGCTGTGTTTCTAGATATCTCTCATGCTTTGACTCTGTATGACATGCTGGGCTAGTTCGGAAACTCCACCTTCGTCCTAATACACTAAGGATGTTCCAGTCATATCTATCCGACCGTACCACCCAAATTAAAATTGGAGACACTCTTTCCAGATCCCTACAACATCAAGCTGGCGTACCACAAGAGTCTGTCCTTGCTCATCTTTTGTACATCATGTACTGCTGATCTCCAACCTCCAACCACTCCAGATACCAATAGTGCTTTGTATGCTGAAGACACAGCTTACTAGGCATGCTCTCCCTAAAAGAGAAAACTGAAAACCGTCATCTGCAGTTATCTTTAGACAATTTTTCAAAATGGGCGCAAAAATGGCGCATCACCCCTAATCCGAATAAAACTCAAGCCATCTTCATTCAGCATCCCAACCATGTCAAAAAGATACACCAAAACCGCGCCCACATCAAACTCCGACTCTGAAACGAACCCACTTCGTTAAAAGACTAAATCTGCTATCTAGATGTCTGGTTTACTAGAACTTTTAACTGGAATTCTGGAATTCTGGAATTCTGGAATTAACTGGAATGACAGAGGACGCTTTAGAGGCTGTCATACAAAAACTCTACATCACACTTACAAAACCACTGATAGACTATAGGCCACTGATAGACTATAGAGCTATTCTATATTCTACACTTTCTAATGCGCAAGTGCACAAACCGGTGAACGTTCTACCGGTGAACGAAGAATACTTCGAAAAATGCACAGGTTACACTTCCAATTTCAAGCCAATAGCCTACCAAAATATTCATTCTGATTGGAAAGCAAGTCCGTACCAAACTGACATAGCAAACTGCTACACAGGCCCTTCCCACATTAGCCAGCTCGAATTATCCAAACCATGCAGGAATCTCCTGAGGATCTCCAAGATATCCTTGAACTAATTCCACTGTCCCTAAGATGATTCCTACGCCTATATTATAAAATAAAAACAAAATGACAAAAAGAAAAATATATAATAAAAATAAATAAAAGAAAAAACGAAAAAGACAAAAACAAACACTCCCTTCCACAACATCCTGATTTTCTATTTCAGGTCAACTAACACCCACTTATGCAGTTAAGCAACTACAATTAGAAGTTATAAGACCATCAGCAAAATCAGCTCACCCCACTAAACCAAACTCACTCATCAGTTGACCATGCTGTGGCCAAGGTTTTACAAGTTCCCTTGGCTGTAAAGCGAATGTTATAGCGCATATCTTATCTGCAAGCTATCAGCTTACCATAATTTCTAAAAGCATTCCAGACAATACCAGTTTCAGGCTGAAGAGGATGATAAATTCTAAACCCTCCTTCAAACAAACTCTTCAATCTGCCTAACAATATACAATCCCAACAGGGAGTGGAGTTTTAGTGCGGCACAAGTCCCACACTGTTGGATGCACGAGCATTCTTCGCCTTTTGAAGATTTCTCCACTTCCTACGTAAAACAAAAAAAAAAGAAAGATCGATGGTACCGCCCACCGGTAGGCGTTGAAAGAATCTGAACAGCCGAAATATGGGAGCCTTGAGGACCAAAGCCGTCTCCTGACAATACTTGCTAACATAGATTGAAACGTTTGATTCTTTAACTCTACGTGGCCAAGAAGACAAAATGTTAAATTAAACCCAGAAAGTATCATATTCCATGAGAATGTAAAAGCATACGTACCTATAAATTAGAGTTTAATGTTCATTTTATCTGTATCAGATGTTCATATTTATTTCAGCATTGAAATATTAATCTAAAGTATTTCAATTGGAGGGACTTGATCAGTGCCGTAGAAATTTTTGGAGACAAAAGTGCATAACATCCTCTTGTGTTTTAGTTATTTACTTGTAGTTTCTAATTTGCATATTAAATGCAACATCAATGATTTTAATAAAATATTAAAGTAATTGTAGCAATTAATATAATTAAATTGATTTCAAGAATGTTTTTTAAAGGAGGCGATTAGTATTTTTTCTATGAAAAGGGCGTGTTAGACCAAAATTGGATGGGAATCTCTGCTCTAGATCATCTTGAGCCCTCATCACTTAAACTCTAGATTAAGAATCACAAAAAAAAATATATTTAGCGAATGCCTTTAAAATAACAGTTGTTAACAAAATAAACAATTTAAAGGTAAAATTTTAAAAACAAAATCGGAATAGTGAAAACAAAATAAAATAACTGATATAAAATATTCATGTAATAAAAAAAATCTATTACATAAATCAGTTATGAAGGCGTAGCAAAATTATTATTTTTTTTATAGTTGTATCAAAATCTAATTAATATTTTGCATAAAATTTGTTTGAGAAACCAATTATAAAGCATTTATTTTTTTAAATTAATTGGTATAGCGCTTTCTAAAGTAAACTAGCTGTTAATTATGATAATTAACTTTTTATTAGTGAACGATTATTATATATATGTGCGTAAAATGAATTGTTTTTTATTTTATGCCTTTAATTTAATTTAAGAGTTCCATACGTCAATTAAAATATTCAAATCGAATGCAATGAATGAGGAGTACGCGAATTTATGCATTTACTAATAAAATTTACAAAAACATAGTTCGTATTTAACAAAAACAATTCTTATTGAATCAGAAATACAAAGTATATCGTCTAGCTCTTTTACTTAATGATCAGATAATACTTTGTATTTTTTATTCAATATGGAACTCCTTTGACATCAATCTAACTATTTATTTCAATTCTTACTGATATCTATTAATAGTTTTCAGTAACTTTATAAAACGTTTCCTAAGCAGTAAACAAGCAAAGCTTTGTAAACATAACACCATAATAATTAATGCAAAAACTATACCAGGTATGATCAAATAATATGCGGAATTAACCTTTTTGCTTGAGTAAGCTTTATTTATTCCTCAATCTTACTAGTGTCCCCTTTGGACGTCAAAGTAATCACCTTCGGACGTAATAAACTTCTTCCAGCGTTTTTGCAACTCTTCGTAGTAAGTCGGCAAAACGTCGTCCTTTCATGACCTTTTTCATCTTCGTGAATAGAAACAAGCCGGAGGTTGCCATGTCGGGTGATTACGGAGGATGTGGAATCATAAAAGTGCTGTTCTTCGAACAAGCAACAAAGTGTACATCGGAGCATTATACTGGTGCTCCAAGAGTTTTCTTCAAATTTGTGGCAAGAACTGATGGTACACTATGCTACTGATGTCGTGCAGAAAACAGTGAGTGGAACTTTTCAAGCTGATTGGACGAACTTTTTTCGGAAGCTTCCATTGGCACGGCTGGGCCTTAAATTCGACGTCATATCCATACATCTATGTTTCGTCATCAGTCGTGCTTTGCTTGAGCAATTCTGGATTGTAGTTGATTTCTCCTAAGCAGCATGAAGTGGACATAGCTTTTGATCGAAATTCAACAAGTTTGGAACAAATTTTGCTGCCATTCGTCTCATGCCCAAAATATGGCCCGGAATAATAACTTGGCATGGGTCAAATCAATTGTCGACAACTTTTGCATATTTTCTCTGATAATGATTCGGCCACTGCCCTTAACTATTTTCTTCAGCTTTTCGATGTTATTGATGTGCTAGAACGCCCAAAACGTTCTTTATCTTCAAAATCTTCGTAGTCCTCTTGGAAACGCTTGTAACACACGTTTGTTTTATTCATAGAAGAATTACCAAAACCGGCTTTTTAACAAATCCAGCACTGTGTTTCACTTTATTTTATTCTTAACACAAATTCTTTGTTTCATTTTTTCCAAAAAAAAAATTTCCATGACACCAAAACACGAGTAACCTTATTGACAGCTAGCAATAAACAAAATTACTAATATGGTTGCAGTTGTCAACATACGTTTAGGGAAATATCTACAAACAAAACAACAACAAAAATTTGACAGTTGGACTTCAGCAAACCCACGAAATTTATAAAAATTCCGCGTATAATCTGATCATACCTTGTATAGTTATTATCAAAATGATATGATTTTTAATAATATTTCTGTACGCATTTGAATATTATGTCAAAAATTATTCATATAAATTTTTTGGCATTAGAAATAGTCTCTTAACTTCAAATGATTGACCGCATACAATTAAGTTGGCCCTCATATGTGACTACAATTTTTAAAGCCTAAATAGATTCTCGCAATCGCGTTAAATTGAAAGAGGAAAATAATCCAATTTTAAAACAAGCGAAGAAAATCGATTATAATAACGAAATCTGGTCAAGTTTACAAGAAATTAGTACAATCGATCTTAATAGATGAAAACTAGGTAACCTCATTTCCCAATTATATGTTTGATATAATTTAATTCTTTTATTGAATTTAAGTTATTGTTTATTTAACATATAAAATATATATGTATTCCGAAATATTATTTATTATGGAAAATGAAATTCCTGGGATTTAGATCTGAATATGTTTATTTTCTACAAATGCCTACGTTTCGATGGTTATTTTACCATCATCTTCAGGGCTCTAAAGTTACAATATTGTGAGTAAATAGATAATAAAACACAATTTCACAACACAAATAAATATACACCAAAACAGCAATAGATTTCATTTTAGATACAGCAACTCAAATCAATATCTATTTTGATTATTATCTATTTACTCACAATATTGTAACTTATAGAGCCCTGAAGAAGATGGTAAAATAACCATCGAAACGTAGGCGTTTATATAAAATAAACATATTCAGACCTAAATCCCAGGAATTTCATTTTCCATTATAAACGAAAAAGTCAGGAAATAATAACATTTATTATTATAATCAACAGGCTGCCTGCATATTACTTCTTCGCCACTACTACAGCTAGTTAGATTATTGCACGTTCCGTTTCAATACTTTCCGGTGAGAGTGTATCACTCCAGAGTTCAACTTAGTTGGTCCGAATAGGTCTCTCAAATGTTGCAAATTCGTCCAATGCTTTCCTCCAGGTACAGCCTGCAGTCGGTGTATGTAATGAGTAATCCAACTTTCATCATGTATGTCCTCAAAAGTATGGATCCCGATAATCGTTTTGATTATCTTTCAGCCTAGTATCAGCAAAATGGAACTTTCGCTGTTACAAGATCTTATAAAGCGGTGTCTTTAGTCCAACAGTGTAAGTGAATTTGAATAATCCAGTTCCTAATCGCTTCTCTGATAGAGCTACCAGCTAGTCAAAGAAACGGTTCCGGGCCAGTGAAGTTTGTGCTCGATGCTCTATTTGATATTTTGTTGTCTGCAATACATCTGTGCCCTCATGCCCATTCTCAGTATAACTGTTGGTCCTAGCCAGTCCACAGTGAATTTATGCATTCCTTCAGTCAAACCAAATTTTGACGATGTTTGATTTTCTAAATTTTCCCTGTGCTCTACGCATATAATTTGGGCTCAAAAACTGTGGGAAATATATTCCTGCTCCCGCACATCTAAAAGCTCTAGATCCGCCTAGAGAAGATTTTGGTATGTGATGAAGGTGTTCCATCAACAAATCAAAATCTATGATAATCTCAGGTTCTGGACAAGAAATGCAGTCCGATTTGAAATCTAGTATTTCATCCCCTAAAATCGTTGTGCTTATTTTCTTTGCGATGTACGGTGTATCGACTTCTGATGGAGTGCGGTTTCGATCTCAACTTAGGACTGATAAATTCTAATGACGAAAAATCTAGCAACACCAAATGCTACAAAAAACTCCATTTTTGATTCCCAAAAATAGATCATACTTCAATTGACAAGAACTTTTATAATCTAAAAAGCCTAGATGAACTCTGATAAATGGAATCGACAAATTTGAAACATGCAAATACTTCCTAATTAACATAAAATTGTAATACCATTTTTTTATTACAAGTATTTGAAGGTTCTTTATTTAAATAATTATTCTGTTAAATTGTCTTCCGCTGGCCAAAAATTAATGAAACTAAACATCTAAAGGTCAGTTTTGATGTCCCTTATGTGCAATTTCTGTATAAAATATTAATGCAACACAATGATTTTCCTCTTCGATTTCCGGTTACTGGAAATGGCGCACATCCTATGCAGACACAAAATTGGCGAACGTCACAAGTAAATATAAACGTACTAGATGATAACCCGTCGTAAAACGACTATCCACTACCAGGTCATATTTTATTTAAATGTAATTACAAAATTTGACATTTAATTTCACATATTAAATGGTACAAGAAAAATCACAATGAACGTAGGTCAAAAGCGTTCCAGACAGGCGGACAGACAAAGCTAGAAGTTTATATATAAGTATTGACATTTAATTTCACATATTAAGTGGCACAAGAAAAATCACAATGAACGTAGGTCAAAAGCGTTCCAGACAGACAGACAGACAGACAGACAGACGGACAGACAGACGGACAGACAGACAGACGGACAAAGCTAGACGTTTATATATAAGTATAAGGAACACTCCAAAAATAATTAAATCGTGATTGTGGAACATCAACAAAATGACAGAATGGTCATAAAAATTCATTCAAAAATTACAACTAAAAATTTCGTTCAATAAAAAACAAATAAAACTTTATAACAAATAAAACCTATGATTCTTTTATAGAGTTCTGTTGTAAAGAATTTTTAGAGGAAGTGAAAAATATAACGTATTGGAAGTTATCAATTGATTTCGAACTTTTTTCTTTAAATGTTAATTTTTCAAAATGGAAGCCACACATTTAATCAAATATATTTGATACGTACATAACAGAAACTCAGGGGCTCTTTCATTTTATCATTTATGTACAATAAATTGTTGAGCTATATTTTAGGATCAGCATATTTAAAAATTCAAATGAAGTATTTTTTAAACGGTCTTAAAGATGCCGCATACAAACTACATCTATAGATATTGATGTAGTGCATAAAGGGCATCACAGCAAGTCCAGGAGTTTTTCTTTTGATAATTTATATGCTCTAAATAATAGAGACATATCATAGAATCATTGCAAGTAAATATTATACAGTATAAGTCTTAGAGATATAATATGTCGCATATAAATTACAGCAATAACTTTTTAAACCTAAAGAATGCGGTTGTGAAAACAATCTATGTATTGGGTTGACTAAAAATGCATATTCGACTCACATTCATATAGAGCTATATATCTATCCTTTTTTATCTTATTGATATTATTAGTGCAACTTCCTTCATTTTGTAATCGACAGCAATGGCAATGTAACAAGTTTCGCACTTGATTAGTTTGTAGCAGGATACCAGCGTAGAGTAATCAGGGCTAAAGTATTGTCCCAATTGGTCACAATTAGTTCAAGCAGTTCTAAAAAAAAAGTTCACAGCAATTAAGCGGGCGCAATTTTTGAATGTAATCTGGTTTCTCCTTCTTCTTCTTTTTCAGCCTTTATCCATCCACTGCAAGATGTAGACCTCTTTCAATATTTTCCAATCGCCTAGGTTTTGTGCTCTCTTCATCCAATCTTTACCAGGTATGGTTCGGATGTCATCGGTACATCTTTTAGGGGGTCGACCAGCTGAACGTTTTGTTAAGCGTGGTCTCCAACATAATAGTCGTTTTGCCCGTCTCTCCTCTAATTGTCTGGCTAAATGTCCTGCCCATGACCATTTAGAACTGGATATTCTCTCGATGATGTCAGTTAAAGTTTGTCGGCGTATGTCCTCGTTTCTAATGTGGTCGCGAAGTGTGATGCCCATCATGGCTCTCGCAATTGCTCTTTGACTGACCCGTAGTCTGTTGACACTCTTTTTAAACTGTTCGGTATGGAATTAAGACGTTAGAACTCGCTTTAAAAAACACAACATTTCAGTTTTTAATTATGTTGATCCAAATATGCATCTAAAGTACAAAAATAATAAAATGACAGAGTTCCTGACTCGCTGAGATCCAATTTAAATACCTTCAAAACGTCTTATGTACTTTTATTAAATGCGCCATCTATCATATGTCATATTTCTCTATCATCTAGACTAGACTCTAGAATATAGAATCTACTTGATAGAGACATATGATAGGATCAAATTTTAATTCGAATAAATTAAAAATAATTATCATAAATCATTTAAAAACTTTGGCTGACAAATTTGAAGAATATTTTCCTGCAAACGAAGACCCAAGTCCTGACTCATTATGGGTTTTAGATCCATTCAATTTCAAAGAAACAAGAAATATTCTATCCATAATCGAAGAAGACTTGTTAGCTGAATTGTCATCAGACGTGAGATTAAAAAATTTAAAGGAAAATTCATCACTTGGTAAATTTTAGATTCACGTCAATAGCGAATACAAGGATTTGAGTGACAAGACACTTCAAATTATTCTTCCGTTTCCTTCCACCAACTTATGTGAGAGCGGATTTTCAACGGTTACATTGAGCAATACAAAACAATGGAATAGGCTAAATTTGACATCAACTTTAAGATTATCTTTAACCAACATTGAACCAAATATCGAAAATTTATACAAGTCAATGCAATCTCATCCTTCCCATTAAATTCTTAAATTCATAAATTAACATTTTTGTGATTGGTTTTGTTCATAATTTTGTTTTTCTTTCATGATTGTTTTTAAGTTTTGTTTTTCATTAAATTTGAATAAATATATGTACATATTTAATCAGAATTCTTCTTGGGTTATTTATCGATATAAATTGTATGCGCCAACTATTTTTAAGACCTCTCGACTCGTTTTTGAAATAAACACTTTATTTGAATATTTACTTATGTAACAATAGATGTAATTTGTTGCGCCATCTTCAAGACCTCATAACTCGCTATTAGAAAACCACTTCATTTTAATTTTTACTTATGTTGACTCTAAGATATCGCTCTATCATACAGAGCATTTAGATGAATCCCTCATTTGTTATGTACGTTTGAAAATTTATCGATATAATTTGTATGGGCCAGCTATTTTTAAGATTTCACAACTCGTTTTTGATAAACATTTCATTTGAATATTTACTTATGCTGATCCTATGATTTGTCTCTATCATCTAGCCGGAGCACATAAATGATAAAATAAAACAGTCACTGACTTGGTGTGATGCGCTTTATGCATGCTTCAATGTCTATAGATGTAATTTGTGTGCGCCATCTTTAAGACCTCAAAACTCAATTTTTAAAACCACTTCATTTTAATTTTTACTATGTTGACTCCAAGATATCGCTGAGCATTTAGATGAATCCCTCATTTGTTATGTACGTTTGAAAATTTATCGATATAATTAGTATGCGCCATCTATTTTTAAGATCTCATAACTCGTTTTTGAAAATACACTTCATTTGAATATTTACTTATGCTGATGCTATGATTTGTCTCTATCAACTAGCTAGAGCACATAAATGATAAAATGAAACAGTCACTGACTTGGTGTGATGCCTTTTATGCATGTTTCACTGTCTATAGATGTCTATAGATGTATACTTTCATTTGAAAGGCTTCCGACCGCAATCAAAACAGAGCTGGATTCAACATTATTGACAACCGCTTCTTTGTTTTCAATATTAAAAACTGGGTTTCCGAATTTAAGCGTGGTTGTAGGAGCACAAATGATGAACCCCGTAGTGGACGTCCAAAAACTGCTACTGCTCCGGATATGATTGAAAAAGTCCACCGTATCGTCTTGGATGACCGTCAAGTAAAAGTGCGCGGGATAGCAGACATAATGCATATCTCAAATGACAGTATGTACAGAATTTTAACTGAGGAATTGGAAACGAAAGGCTTCGGCGCGTTGTGTGCCGCGGTTGCTCACACCGGAGCAAAAACTGAATCGTTTGAGTGTTTCTCGCGACATTTTGGCACTTTTTCGCCGCAATCCGAAGGACTTTTTACGCCGATTCATAACAGTCTATGAAACCTGGGTTCAAAGAACAGTCCAAACACTGGACACAGAAAGGTTCTCCGCCACCAAAGAAGGCAAAAACAGTTTTATCAACAGGAAAGGGATTCTTATGGAACTATTTTGGTCGACTTCTTAAAAAAGGGGAAAACAATAAATGGCGAGTATTATGCCAATTTGTTGCAACACAAAATGAAAGAGAAATGGCCTCATTTGACAAAGAAGAAAATGATTTACCATCAGGATAACTCACCTTCCCTCAAGTCGGCGATTGCAATGGCCAAAATTAATTAATTGGGATTTGAATTAGTGCCTCATTCGCCCTATTCCCCAGGTTTGGCACCCAACGATTATCATCTGTTTCCAAATCTGAAGAAATCGCTCGGCGGTAAGAGGTTTTCTTCTGATTCCGAGATAATCGCTGCTGTAAATACCTATTTCGAGGACTTGAATTCATCGACCTATAATGAAGGCATTGCTAATTTGGAATATCGTTAGAATAAATCTGTTGATCCAGCAGGAGACTATATTGAAAAATAAAATTTTTTTGTAAAAAAAAAACTAGCGTTTTCTTTGTTAGGCCACGTAGTTGCCGACCAATCTTTGTACATATATGACTAAATTCGCGGTGCTCATTTTGAAAACTTCAAAATTCCCAAATTGTATGCTCACAATCTTTTATTAACAATTTGCAACTAAATAAATAGTAAAAACATATTGGAACTGTAAAAACCTATCTACCAAAGAAAAAAAGTTTGAAATCTATTGAGAGAGCGGTAACTTGACTTTGTTTACTATTATAAGCCTTCGGAATAATTAAAGAATTGCTCAAACCATAAAACAATCAAAATCTTACCTTTGGTATGTTTAGTCTTACTCGAAAGTTTAATAGATGTCCATATATACGTCTTGTTTTTAACCTTTTCCGTGTCTTTCGCAGCGTACAGATCTATATCGCTGGAAGATAACTTGTGTTTTTTACCTTTAACGCCCATAATTAAAAAAAAAACTTTAATGAAAAACAATAAACTCTTAAATTGAAAAACGGTACAACAGTCAAACAAACATTTCCCGTAATAATTTTTACTCGTCGAATTGTTGTTTAATGCACCTAATGTAAGCGAAGAAAAAAAACCCGTTAGCGGCGCAAATTTCACCTCCGACGCCCGGCTTCTAGTATTCAGTCACTCGCTACACGATATTGTCTAATGTTTTTTCTTGGCTTATACCACGATGTGTACTAGAATAATAGTATGTAAGTATTAATGATAGGATGTGCAAGCAACCTGTCACTTATGTTGTGTGTTAGCAATGCACAACTCGCTCATGCCTCTCACTATACTAGTACAAATTATTCGTTTCGTAAAATGAATGTGGCATGTATAGAGGTAACCCTTCTTTTCTTTTCGTTTCTCTATATTTCTAATAAATGTAAACGCACTGAACCATGCGAATCTAACGCATAAAAACAATAGATGATATATCATTTCATTCAATCGAAAAAAATGTGTAGACTAAATCCAGCAATAAATTTGACCTTCTATCCAAAACTTACGAACCTTTCAAATACATATTCGATAAAGAAGAAACAGCATTACTAAAAATAAAACACACAAGTGTGGAATATACCCTAGAAAACCGAGGCCCAAATGCGTCGCAGTAGAAATAGAACTATCAAAAACAACCATGACCATATAATAGAGACATATACTCGCATCTCTATACTTCAACTTCAGGTCGATCAATATAATATCAATAGCGGAGACACCCGGAATAACAAATCGTATCTATTCGTTCGTCCGCCATCATGGATTAGTAATTAAGCAATTAGCGTAAGAACATGTAGTATAGAGTTACATATATAATATAAAATGCGGCAGCCATCTTAATTTTTGATGATGTTGCAATATAAATTAATTTATATGTTATAACTTCCGAGCAGCCGGAAAATTTTCTGCCAATTCCCGCCTAATACAAGTCCGTAGCTTAATTTTTACAAGTTTTAGATCGGAGTTAAATCAAAACTGAAAGTCTGGGTTCAAGTCTGCTCATTGACAAGTTTTTTAGTATTCTGGAATGATTGAAGGAATTTTTTTCATTTTTTACAATTTTTATATTGTTATTTAATAACTTACGACTGTTATTTCTATTTCAAGTTGTTGATTTTTTGAGATCCAAATCTAAGATTATATCCAAAATTATTTTCCTCCACGTTTAAGTTTATTCCTTTCATTATTTGTTGATTATAATGTCTAAGCGAAAAAGAACAAAACTAATGTGCTTAGATTGCGGTAGCCAGTTTGAAATCGGCATGACAGCACTGTTCGCAGTGGAAATGCGTTAGTGTACAACGTTAGTGTACAACAGTGATTCCCAAACTTATTTGACCTATCGCCCCCTTCCCAGAAAAAATATTACCCAGCGCCCCCTGGATTTTTTTTAATTTTAATAGCAATTAATAAGGGATATAAATATTATTGTATCTGTGAGAAGAGGAATTAACGAGTAAGAAACCAATT
>WYDF02278639.1:0-17335 GCA_009867245.2 Adranes taylori | reverse complement strand
ATATACCATATAGGTATGTAATACCTATAGGTATATGAAAGATATAGGATTCATGTTTTGACAATTATTTCTATTTCTAATAAATAAATTTTAATATTAAAACTCTATGGATTGAAATATCCCATATCTAAAATAATATGGATTTTAAGGCAGATTGTTTGGGTATATTGCACTTTAATAGACAACATGTATTTACTAACCACCTAAAGTGCACCGTCAGCCGTATGTGTTTTATAAAAGTGAAACGTCACAAGCGTATCTGAAATTTGAGCCAGTTATCATGCCAAATTAATTCTGCATGGGGAACTTGATGTGCTGGTGATGCAGAAAGTTTGGTTGAAAGGCGCTTCACTTCTGCACGGTGATCATTGAAAGCGGTGGCGATTTGAAGTTAATGCATTTTGACGCATACTCTTCTTAGACACTGGCATACTCTTTTTAGTCTATAAGAATAATCTTGAAGACCTATCATGTTTCACGCCGTTTTCCAAGAGGGGGGTGGAGTTACGCAGGTATGTTTTATTTTCAAAATAAACATACTTGCATACCCACATGATGATAATTGTTGCTTGTTAATTAAACCCCCTCTCCATTTTACTCTGATTCTGTCATTGTTTCCACTTCATTGTTAATTGATCCTCCTCGTTCGGTGGTTGATTCTCGTGCAATTATTGTATTTCTTCATGGTTTGGTTGTCTGGTCAATTGTATCGTGCGTTTACTTATTGTTAATTGATGGTAATTATTGCTTGTTGGAAAACTCACCTTTTTGGTCGCCCGTTATTGGTCGAATTGTCTGTCTGGTCATTGACTCTCCCATTTAAACGTTAATATCATTAGACACAATCCTTCGTAGCCCCAATATGGTAATCTAACTCCACTCCAATAATAGTATATATACTACAAAAACGCATCCACATCCCCACGAATTAATAGTCTGTATGTCTGAAGGTGATCAGAAAGGGGTGAAACTAGTCACAATCTACTAATTGTACTATAAGTGACAAATCACTATTCCAATTTCCAAAGTAAATACTATTCCAATTGATATTTCATCATGGATGATATTACCACAAAGTAACGGTTGACTCAATCAATATATAACATATAAGTATCTTCAGAAATAAATGAATTGAATTGATTTATAAATGTTTTATTTTTTATGTTTAGATATTGTAAATCAAGATTTAAAATCAACATTACGAGTTCTGTATAATCTGTTTTTGAAATATAAAGCTCTCTAGTTTTAACTATATATAATTTATATTCATTGTGTGCCTCTAAATTATTTACATTTTAACATTGTTTATATATATTTTGAAATAACAAAATCACATATGTAATGTGTATTTACATTTATTTATTTAATTCAGTTTTTATTATAAATTTATTAATTATATAACTTATTAATCTTATATAAGATTATAAACAATGTATTATAACGTGTAATAAATATATATATAAATGTTTAATAACATATCGATGTACCGAGATTACTTAGTCCTTTTACACACGGAGCAGGCTCACTTATGGAACAAATAACTATTTTATAACTATTTTTCAGGCAATTTTATTTATACGGAATTACTGCTAGTGGGTGAAGTACTTATTTAAATGTAATGCTGTTGATATATCTGTATTTAACATGATTAATTTTTGCGGAAACTGTTGATAGGAACAGGAATAACCTGCATGATTTTCAGAAAATCACATTTTACTCTAAATAAGTTAGTAGGAATATTCTTTATGTATTTAGGTAATAAATTCCATTTATTAGCAATGTTATATGAATAAGAACATTGAAACAATGCGGTTTGATGACTCGGAGGAGCAATCTACCTTTAAATCAGCGGCTTCCAAACTGAGGCGCGGCAAGGGGAGGCGCCAAAATTCTTTAATAAAAGAAAATATATTTTTATACTATATCATCTACAAATAAATAAATAAAACTAGGGGCCCGAAGAACATTTTTTTTCGGGGAGGCGCCAAGAAAATTTTTTCGGGGTGGCGCGGTAGCGTAAAGGTTGAAAACCGCTGCTTTAAATCAAAGATTTAAATTATAAATATCATACCTGAAATTAATTTTACCGTACAGTACTGACGGAGATTTATTGAAAATTGTTTTGTTGTACAGAATAAACTCACTAAAAACTACCTATTTTCATATTCAAACCAATTAGCCTCCATTAATTTGTGACTTATGTGATCAAATTTTCGTATACCATACACTAGTCGCAGGCATGCGCTTTCTACTTTTTGAATTTTATATTCGATCATCCAATCCAGACAAGGGCAATAAACAACATTCCCAAGTTGAAACACGGATAACACTAGAGATTGACATAATATGCGATTAGAAGTTACATTCAGGAAGTTCCTACAAATGCAACATTTTGAACCTAACAATTGGCTTTTGACAAACAGGTGTTTATGTATGTTTTGAAAACAGGTAAGGGGATAATTTTAATTGCATCGTTATGAGCTTCCGCTTATGATTATTATAAAAAAGAATTACTTTCGTTTTCGTTGGATTTATGTTTAGACCGTGTGTCCTAGAAAATTGTGCTATATTTTCTAAATCCTAGCTCAATTTGGTACACGCGATAGTCACATCGTTAAACTTGTGTGTCATCCGCATAACTTTGGATCCACAGTGTTGAGGTAAGTTAGATAAAGATGTGTATGATGAACAAAAAGGGGACAAACAATTGAGACCTGTGAAATACCACATTTAAGAAACATCGAATCCGAATCTTTTAAATTCAGACGTACAACTTGTCTTCGTAGTGAAACGTACGATTTGAAAAAGTCAGTAGTTTGATTTATGAAGTAAGCAAGCTATATGTTAAATTTAGTAAAGCTGTATGGCAATAATGTCTCCTCTGGGATTCGGGTCATATCGAAACCAATTCTAATTATTCTATAACCTGCATACAAATAATGTTTTTTCTGATATTTTTGACATAGCTGGTAATATACTAATAGACCAACAACAGTGACCAACAAACCGCAAGTTGATTTACGTTAATATACTAATAGAACGTAAATCATTCAGTGTGTTTGGTGCAGATTTTTGTCAACGGGATTACTCGCAAGTTTGCATGCATTTGGAAAGGCAGAGTTAGTTATACAAAAAATTATCAAATGCGCTATGTACTAGAGTAGGAAATTGGACAGCGGAGAATGATAAAGTGAATATTTAAATAATCCGGTCAGACTGATTTTGATTTTATTGCTTTTAATACTTCCAATTATGTCAGAAATAGACACTTCTTTAAGTTTAAATTCTGACGTATGAGAATTTATTTTTCATTATTGCATCATGCGACTGTAGGCTTTTGGTCGGTTAATATCAATCTCATTCTAATTAATCTGATTTCTTACGATATTTTCCGTACTGTCCTGTGAAGATTTTCAAGGGTATAATCTTCTTTCTGAGAGATTGGGCTATGTGTTAACTACCCTATTGTTCCGTTTACAAAATTTTATAAATTAATACCAATGACAGTTAATTAAATAAATACTCTAAAAGAAACGTTACCACAAATTTATTTCGAAACAATCTATAAGCAAAAAAGAATTATTGTTCACTACATTATATAAATGTTATATTTTTAAGTCATATGTTTAAATATAATATAAGCATGTACTAACAGCAAGATGTGCAAAAAAAATAATACAGCTGTATTTAAAATGTTAAAATATAATTAAATGACTTTTGTTTTATTTTTCTGTCGTTATAAAAATCTTAATAATAATTTTTGCGCATCTTGTTTATATAATTCAAAATATATTAAATTTATAATATTATTAATAAAATACAATAAACTTTGTCATAATATAATAGGCATATATTATTACGATCATAGAATTTATTACTAACAAACGAGTAAAAAGGGAAGTAGCAATTTGTAACTGTAGTTTTTCCTGATATTATAATCTAAATAATATATTATAATAAAATTATAATATATACATCAACTTTTCCTATATAATAATTATGATCTAAATTCAACTATTTATAAATTATTTTTTAAATTTCTATAAGTAGGTACGATTTATTCAAAATTCTTATAGTAGAAACAAACCTATCTATCTGATTTTCGGTCTCAATATTTGTTTATTTTATATTATTTGACACAAAAATTTTGCAAATATACTGGTCAACTGAAAATAAAATCACAAGAAAAACAGAAATTATAAAGTACAATAAACAAAAATAATTTAATAAAACTTTAAAAAGTACAAATTTGTTATAAATAGTTAAAAATATGAAAACAAAGATGAAATAAAAAAATAAATACATTTTAAAAAGCGTAAGCAATGCACAATAAATTTTAAGTTCTATTTAAAACTATTAGACTTACTGATACTAGAAACAAAATAAAATATTAAGGGAGGCAAGCGCCACCCTCCGTATCGTTTAACTTAAATACTTGTAATACTAAATTTAATTTAATTTAATTGAATTATCATAAAGAGTGTATGAGAAATTTTACATACTGAGTGTTGTATAGAAACCTCTTCGTTCCAAGTAGATATAGTAACTACTACAATTTTGTCAAGTGAAAACCTTCTACAGATTATAATAAAATTTATGCAAAATTACACTTGTCTACAATCCAAATCTTTCCAAATTAAGAATAGCTCTACTATTTTTCATGAACCAAGAGAATAAAACCAAACGTTAGGATAGTGTGAACACAAACTGAAGACTGTTAATTGTTACCTGGTGTTTCGTAATAATTACCTGTTTCGTACCAACCTAAGATATTTAATGTCCCAATAAAATTAAAGCGTATGATGAAAACGCAATTAGGAGGTATTAAGACATTTACTATATTGCTATTATAGTGCCTATTCATTTTGATATGAAATGTTTAAGAAACGTTTAGTTCGTTGTCATTCACTTGAAAAAAAACAGGAATTTATTTTATGATCAGGGAAATATTATGTTGATAAATTTTTCGTTATAAATAAAAGTCGTCAACACGGATGAAGCTGTATTTTCTTTCTTGAAGTGCTATTTTGTTTATAAAAGTGCCTTTTATATTTAAGAAAATATATCGGCTCTTATTTCTCAGTAATTTGCTATGTTTGAAGATTTACGAACCTTCAATTTCAGCAGATAAATATGAATAGTACATAACAAGCACAAATCTATATTTTCTACAGAAACCTATATCTATATTAAATATGGATAAACTTTAGCAATTTTATGAAATGAAGGAATAATTCACTAGACAAGTGTTTAAAAACTATAAAAACAAAGCCATAATGTTACAATAAATTCGAAACAGTATTCACCTAGCTTTATTTGTAATGTTAGTAGTTTCAGAGATATATTCGTAGACATTCTTAGGAACTTTAAAAATAATCTCCGCGATCGTAAAGAAAGTGTAATTTTCCAGAAGTTCGTTAAAACACGCGAGCCTAAGTATCAAATTCGTCACGTAGATTATGAGATACATATATATTTTTGGATAATGGGAAAGTTGATCTTCAGTGAAAATCTCGTGATCTCTTCTCACAATCAACTGTTACATTCTCTATAATAAAATAATTAAAAACAAATCATATAAAATCTTTAAAAAAAGTGACGTAACCAATGTAAGCTAATATGAAAAAATAAATGAATGTTGCCCTAATCAGTAAATTATTATTGTGGCATTTTTTCTTCCAATATGAACTGCTCGATTACGTTTTGTACATTTTCCTTCATATCTTGGTCGTTTTTAAAAGTTGATGATGTCACTTGTGTGACTGTACGCACAGTTCGTGTAAATCTGAAATTAATTATAAAACAAAAATCGGGTAAAAGAGGCCATTTAAATAAACATTAAACAGATTTCTTTCACGGATAAATAAATGAATAGTTGAAAATACAATATTTGTCCACATAGTATTTATTTATTAACGGAAAAGATTAAATATTACTCGATACAAAGAATTCACACCGCGTAAATTTATCGCACGATGGCCACTACTCGTCGTTCCCGATGGTTTTTTATTAATGCTACAAAGGTCGATGTAAACCAGTCCATGAACATGATACCTTTCGTAGAAAAGGTTGAAATATTTGGTTAACGAACTGAATCCATTATAGCCGTTTCAACTAACACTTCACCTGACCTAACTGCCTTTCAAATTTTTGCCGTTATAGTTGGCATCTGGCACTTCATTAATGGGTGAAACTATTGCATCAGTTATTGTCTCTAATAGGTTTCTATCATCGGCAAACAGTTCCAATACAAACTTTTACCTACCTAGTGATTTATGAACTTACTAAACTATTTTTCACCTATGAATAGACTAAAATAAGATTTGGAACAGTCTTTATGCAGAGAAGGAAACCATAAATGTTCTGTAAATCTGGCACGAGCTTAAAACGTCTGATGAGCCAACAAATTCAATTGTTAGGCATCAATTAAGCAAGCAACTTAGTCTATTGCTTCGTGACAAATAGTGCAGTTAGCTGGCAATTTTTTAAGTATGTTCACTGTGGCCTTTTTTGGCCACCAGTCAAAAAATTAAAAGCAGAGTACAGATTATTCTATTGATTGCCTGATAGTTTTGCTTTATTATTCTGATTGATTATAAGTAGTGGACGCAGGGCTGTTAATCTTGATTACAATTAGAGAATATATCGTAATGTATTACGGTCTTATTCCGTCTATCTGCTGAATATGAACTTTAAAAATAATTATGCTATTGCGAATTAAGACTAAAATTTATTATACGTTTAAAAAAAAATCATTTAAAAGGATTTTTGGAATAATTTTGGAACAAACTGCATTACGCATGAATTTTGAATAAAAAAATTGGAAAAGTTGTATTAAAGTTACCTTTATATTTATACTACCATTTAAAGTGTATAATAAAATATTGGATGCATGTTCTCTTAATCTTACTAGCATAATTAATGTGTAATACTTGAGTTCTAATATTATTTTATTATTTCATATTATTTTACGTGTTTATAATTTTTTACTAAATGCAAGATGGCAATCGGGACGCGTCTAAATTACAATTTTTCTTGAAATCTGCAACTATCCCAACAATAATGCAATAAACGTTAAAGTTTTACTTGAAGTTAGCAGCTATCCCAGCAATAATGCAATAAACGTTAATTATTACTCTTTCTGTCGTCTGTTATACTATAGCTCAGTTATAACTTAAATTTGAGGTAAAATTACTTGGGTTTGTTTTATTTCCAAGAATTCCCTCTTAACTCTATGAGTTTAATGTTTATATATAACCAAAACCCAAATTGCAGTTATTCGGATATTCAACATTTTGGTTTAAATATGGATATACGAAATTATTTTTCAAAGAAACAATTAATGCGTGAAAATACAGAAAGTACAAGTAACGTAAGCGTAAGTAATCTTTTTAAAGATTAATTTAATAATTATCATTTAGGTAGCACTCGTTTCTACACATACAACCGTGACTGCTGCGAGTGCGAGTACCTTCTTCAGGGTATCTAGTGAATCAGCTGCGAACAATGGTTCAAATTGGTATCAAGGATACAAATTAGATTCGTAGTGGATATTAAGTACTTACGACTTTCTTCAAAAATTAGTGCAACGTGGAGAAACAGAAACATCGTTTGCTCCATGATTTGCAAAGAGTTTAAGTACTAAGCTGCAAAATTGTCGAAAAACGGGATTGTACCACTTGCAGATGGAATGGTTGGCGCGCAAAAGCTATAAAGAGTGATTAAGCATTTACTGTCTCGTGTTCATTTAGCTGCATTAGAAGCAAAGCAAGCTTCAGAAGTGCGGAAACAGCAAACAGAAAAGCATGCATAGATTCAAGTACGAGGGTTGTTTGACTGAAATCTAGCCTAAGTAAGAAAACGCACGATTTTTGTTTTTTATCATTTATTTTTCAATATGGTCTCCTTTTAAGGCAATACACTTTTCAAGACGACTTTCTACTTCTTCGTAAGGGGCTATATCGTCGGGAAGTTGTAAGGGGCTATATCTGATGAATAGTGATTACGGTGGGTGGTCGATCAATTCGTAGCCTAATTTGTTCAATTTTACCTGCACGACTGCCGCTCTGTGAGCGGGTGCGTTGTCATGATTGAAGAGAACCTTTTTGCGAGCAAAAAACAGTCGCCATCACCTTACCGGCCGATCGGGTTGTCTTTGCCTTCTTCGGTGGGTCTTCGCCGCTTTTTCTTCACTGCTTTGACTGTTCCTTCGTCTCCGACCTGTAATAATGGATCCACGTTTCATCAACAGTGACATATCGACGAAAAAAAAAATCCTTCAGATCACGTTTTATCTTCGCCAAACCTTCTCCGAATCCGTCACACGTGTGTGTTTTTGGTCGATAGTGAGTAAACGCGTAATCGTATCATGGCAAACCAAAATCCATAATCATATCATGGATTTTGTTGGCGATTGCTGATGTATTTGTCTGGTGATATTTGAGGGCCCTGGGTGGTCATCATCAAAAACCCTCGTACGACCACGAACAAATTCAGCTTTCCAAAATTTTCACTGTTGCAAGCGACAGTGCAGACTCGCCATAAACCGCATCCAGTTTGGCTTTGATTTCTGCATTGTTTTTTCCTTTCTTGTGAAGGAACTTAATCAATGAACGATATTCGACTTTTTCCATTTTTCACAAAACACAAAGTTGCTTGCTTGCGATGGCTGTAAAAACCAAACTAATTGTAATTTGCTTCAAATTTTGTTAGGCGTCATGTGTTGGATGGCAGATCCCAATATGGCGTTGGTTGTCACGTAACGCCATCTATCAAAGGCCAGATTTATGTCAAACCACCCTCGTACTAAAGGAGCATCGGACAAATGTTGTGAATGATCTAATTGTTTTGTGCTTGGATGTTTACAATTATGTACGCATGTTCTCTAACTGCAATGCGTATACAATCTAAACAAGCTCAATTAAATGATGCAATGAGTGGGAAGTCAGTTCGATCATTTTCAGCCACCAGTTTATGCTTTACATTATTGGATATTTGGAGAAAAAGAAAGTTGGCGAGAGTTTCAACTCTGCCATTTGTATTCTGCTTCAAATTGATGGTAGCATAAACCCGAAGCAATGAAGACATGAAATTTGTTGAAGCTAAATATGTTTCTACAGATGCGCTTTCTGTTATTGAAAGCCATTTTATTGGTGCGATTCAACCAGAAAAGGGATGTGCCGAGGAATTGCTTGAAACAACATTGCGTAATTGCGAATTTGTGATTTTGCCAACTAAATTACTCGTAGGTGTTACGACTGACTCTAAATCTGCTAATACTGGGCTAAAAGGAGGTTCATCATTGGTCCTAATTACTAACCATAATGTCCTCGATCTGATTTGCCAAAGGAGTTGGCATTGGAAATGAGGTTGAGTAACACAACTGCACTTTGCAGATATTTTTGGGTTTCTCCTTCAAAACAAAAGGAAATGCAACAGATTTTTCGACAATACCATTCATTTCCAGCATATTTTGAAGTGTGGAAATCCAATCAAAATAATATTATAACCGGAATTCTACATAGCTTACCAGGTTGTATTGGATATTGGCGTAAACTGTCAAATGAATGCATAGATAGGGAAGATATGAATATCGCTAAAAGCATGATCACTATCCTGGATAATATCAATTCGCAGCAACTGGTACAAACAATTTTTGATGCCCGATATTACTCGAAGTTTGAAGAAACTTCAACGAAATCTTCAAAAAGGTAATTACAATAAGAAATTCCGCCGATGAATATTGCCAAATGAGATTACAATAAGAAATACCGCAATTCGTAAACTAAAACTGAACTGCGGGATCCTTTGACATGTCCAGAAGAACATTCACTTTCGAATCACACAGCTTCAGATGAAGCAGAAGACGCGGATTTAAATTCAAAAAGCGCCAGAAAAACACGCAAGGTTACTAATACCTAAGTCACAACTGAAATACGTTCGCGGGCTGCAGTTCGCACTGAAATGTATGATATATCAATTTTTAGATGAGAGAATGAACATTGAAGAAAATTAATTGATTAAAAAAATTTCTTCATTTTTGCACAGCAAGTCTGCCAATGAAATGATTGAAATTGGTCGAGCTGTCGTTGAAACTATATTTGGTATAGATAAAGTATCTGAGTCAAATCTTTGCGATTTTTGGTCAGCTATTCAAGAATTAGAAGATCTTGATATTTCAGAGTGCTGGTGTCAAAATGTCGCATAAGTTACGAAAATTAATTCCAGTAACTAATGGTGAGCTACAGAAACCCCTACGTTCATTTTATGTTGTCTAGCCCCATTCAGTGACTAATGAGAAAGTAATTTCTCACTTCAATCAATTAAAATCTATTCACCGAATGTCTATATCTGATGAAACAATTAATTCGAGATTGTTTATTTCATTGAATGGAGTAGGTACAGCGAAGTATGATCCTCGACCTGCAGTGGCAGAATTTTTTATGACAAACAGAGGGGCGGCACCGGGATCCCAATTTGTCCCAATATTCAGAAAGAGATTTTATTCTAAAATACTTTCGAAAAACATCAGCATTCTAAGACAGAATGTAATGCCATTTATATTAAATTCGTATTAAAATATAAAATTATTATTTGACGAAATAAAGAATAGTAAATCAATCAATAATCTACATTTAAATTATAGATACTTTTAAGATTACTTTATATACGTAATTAGGTTGCATGTGTACTATGACTACGCAGTTCGGATCGCTTAAAAAATGACCTGATAGGGATTATGTTAAAAAGTAATCAACATTTAGCAATTAATGAATAAACTCATCGTTTTGAGCTAATACAATGTGTCTCCTTGTAAATGAAACATCCGCGTATATCAGATCAATATAAAATATCGCAAACAAAAAATGCTACTTTGCATAAAAAAATTTAATAATAAAAAAAAACTAATAATACCTTTCACCGCTAACAGGATCTATTTCTTCTACATTAGTCTCAGTATATTGTTGCTCATTTGGATATAAGTATTCTACAATAATAAATATAAAATATAACTATCAATCACTTATATTAAACTAATTATTTCAAGTGTTTCAAAGGAATTAGTTATGTTAATTTTTAGTCAACTGAATGTATTTAAACAATTAAAATAACTATAAACGATTATTTTTGTTAATCTTGTGCTAAGAGCTATTAACAATTATTATTTTCTACTGGTACTCAAGCAACTGAACAAACTACATTCAAAATAAAGAAATAAATGTAACATAAGCATTTACTAGAAAACCTCCTTAAACGACGGTTTTAAAACTGCACGTCACAACCTTTGTACTTTCTTCGACAATAGTTTTATATTTTAGCAGGAATGATATAATCTATTAGTACCGCCAACTGAAATATAAATTTTTAAATAATCATTGCTCACAAATTTTGAATATTTCCTGCAAAATCATCTATGTTCAAAAGTCGTATAAGAAGTTACACATTACTGAATTTTTTTAATCTATAAAACGCGTGTCCATTCAACTTCACTTGTGACTGCAAATGTAAATAAAATAAAAGGAGAGAATTGGTAGAAGAGGAAGAGTTAGGAAAAAACGAAGCTACGAATGTATGAAAATTAAATTATATGGTCTTAATTAAACCCGAAGTTATAGCGGCAAAAAAAGATAGGTGTGAGAGGCAAAATTTGACGTTTCGATTAGAAATGAGTACAATGATACTGGATATACCTGTAAAGCCGGTCCCAGACTATGTGTGTATTTGGTCAACATTCGTCACCTGGGCTTAATTGCATAGCGTGTGGGAGGCCAACATTCGTTTCGCGTAAAGTTCCCGTCGATTGTCGGTAAACTAGCATGAATCAAAGAATGCATACATTCGCATGACTGCATTCGACTTGGCGTATGCATTTGACAAATGTGTGTAGTTTGCGTGTATTCACCAAATACACACATCGTCTGGGACCGACATAAGGAATATTATGGAGCGGAAGGAGGGCAGTATAAAAAAAAGAGAAGAGCTAATAAAAACGGGAATAATATAAATGATAGCTACTAGAGTTTAAGAAAGTGACAAAATTTGAAAGAATGTTCAAGCTAGACAAAGTTGCTATTCTCAAAAAATACATACACCAATAACGCCATTTTCGGAACATAATGTACTTTTTTAAACAATGTTTCTCATAACAAATCTTTTATTCTCAATGAATTGTATAATAATTGGTGATTAAAGGTGAGATTTTCTAAAAATGCGAATTAATCCTTCGCACAAACAACATGTTTTGTATATGTATTGTAAGTTAAAAGAAAAGTACTCAAAAGTACACAATGTTTACCGTTTGTCGATTAAAAAAATTGGACTATTAACTTTGTGCTAGATGTACCATCAGGATCATGCTTATTGCCATAACGCTTACAGCCATTATACATTGGATAACAACATGCCATTTACGGTTACGAACTACTTTAGGATTAAGATCTACGAGTGCGTAAATTAGATATTAAATTAGAAATTATACGAAAACAATCTATTTAATATAACTTTTTACATAATTAATACATATAACAAATATATTTACTTGTGAAATTAAAGTTTAGAATGTTATATGTATATTGAAAAGAATAACATTGATGGATCTATATACATTTCAACTGATATTCAATTTTAACACATCTAAAATATCAATAATGAAAAAAAAAACTCATATTATAATCATGTTTATATAGATACATCAGACGTATTGTTATTAATGCATGCGGTAATTAATTTTTCGTAAGTATTGGTGCTTCTAAAATTCAAGCTTGTAAATAATAAAATAGTTATGAAAGATTTAATTGTTACCAGTGCTTTTTTTCTGGAGAGCTGCAGGCACTCCGGTACTCTTTAAATACTTAATACAAAGATAGTAATAAATACGTAAACGACAGTGTATCAGCTAGAAATTCAAATAATTTTCATTTAATTACAACTGGAATTGAAAGTTAGCTCCTAAGATATGGCAATACTTCCTTATATGGCACATACAACTCTTTATGCGCATAAACAAAAAAAAAAAATGATGAACGAGCTGGATTTAGAGCAAGATTTGATATAAGTTATAAAGCTTTGAAAGGTGTGTTTAGCACAACAAACCGCAAGTTCTAATCTTTGTCGAGTATGAGAAAGCATTAGAGGTGATAGACCCGTGAATGACAATTCATACATTCCTTAATACAATGTCGTGTCGATTACAGGTCCATAGATGTTATTAAGAACATAATGTTAAAATTCCATGTCAGTGACCATTTTTTACATAGAACGTTTTTACAACATTTTTGGCACACATGTTAAAAAAACTCTACAAGTGACACCTATGTACAAACCTAAATGACAAGAAACACAATCAAACAAAATTTGCCGACGATATAATTACTGGTCGAAGCAATGAGGCCAAAGAAATGTTTAGGAAGCTAGGAATGACTTCGGAAACTAATAATATAAGTCAGCGCTTACAAATACTTAGACCATAAGATCATATGTTGAAACAATCAAAACTAAGAGCCCAGAGTAGCACAAGATCATCGGGAAAAATAGAAAATACTGAGAGGTCTATATTTGAGATCAATATCTTTAGATTTGTTTAAACTTGCAGCGAATGTAATCACACCGAGTTTAAAGAGATCTAGCAATGGCTAACCAAAGCAAGCACAAAATCGGAAGGATAAAATAATTTTTGCAAAATCATTAAAAATGTTGTACGTACTATTTGTTGTGCATTCATTAATAAACCATAAATTTACGAAATTCAAAATTAATTCTGAGATTGGTTTATTGTAGTTTTTATCACTATATTTAGTTCTTCCGAATTGAAAGAAAATCCGATTATCTCGAGCAAAAATGAGATTATCCATCTAGAGTACTTTCCCGTTTTGTTTTATTTTTATTCTATAGAAAAAAAGCACTTGGTTTATACTAACTATACAGATGAAAAGATAATATGCGAAATACAAACCACGAAAAACATGCATAACAAAATGACTGTCAATTTGCTGCCTGTTACTGGTGTAACAATAGAAGTCTAATAAATATTGCAAATCAATGCAAATAATGATAAAATAAAAATGATTATAAATGGTGAAAATAGGTAAGTTAATTATTTCTAAAACTGCAAAATTGACTATGGAACATCCAACTAGCTTAAAAAATCAGGTCAGGGTAGATAGAATCCATTTCTGGCATAGGTGGTATCCCTCATCAGTACCCTCAGCGTTCAATGGCTTCATTGTAGTCAGTTAATGAAAACCAACCACTCTGCACGTTGACCCACTTGACCCACCTACTGGTTTAAACTATTTTGAAAATTAAAAAATATATAATTGGCTATAGCCCCAGGACTATTTACGTTATAGCCTAATATTGGGTACTATTTTAAGTAGAGTCTAAAGGTACAACTAATTACCTAAAAATATTCAGGCTGAATATAAGTGTAATAATTAAGTAAATTAATTATTTCGAAAACTGCACATTGACGTTATGAAACATCAAATTAACTTAAAAAAAGACCAAGGAAGGGTAAATGTATTTCTGGCATTGGTTGTAACCTTCGTCAGTACTCTCTGTAATTCACGAAGCATCATTGCAATCAGTTAATGAAAACCCATCGCTCTGCTAAGTGCTCACCATGACTCGTTCAAACCAATTTGATAATTATCTATATAATGCACACATGTAGTTATGTTAAATAACTCCTGATGAGATAAACCATTAAGATGCCAACTCATATGAACAAACGAGTATGATAAGCAACTTTAAACAATTAAAATCTACCTTTTGTAATTAACACCTCTAATGCATCCTTAAGCATAGGGATGAATTAGAGCTGTTAATACATTTAGGGATGAATTAGAGATGCTAGTTACAAAAGGTAAACTTTGATTGTTCCTTATCATACGTTTGTTGAGATTAGTTGGCACCTTAATGGTTTGTCTCATCAGGTGGTATTTTATCATAACTGCATGTGTGCATTATGTAGATAATTTTCAAATTGGTTTGAACGAACCAATGTGGTGCACTTAGCACAGTGATGAGTTTTCATGAACTGATGCAATGATGCTTAGTGAATAACATAGGGTACTGACGAAGGCTACCATCAATACAGGAAATGCATCTGCTCTTCCTTGGTGTTTTTTAAGCCAATACAATGTTCAATAAAGTTGATATGCAGTTTTCGAAATAATTAGTTTACCTAATTATTAAATAATAGTTATTTACATCTCAAAGTAATACTGGCATACATTCATTAATTGAATATAAGTTATTAATTTACTTTTGACTGCACAAAATTTCCATTGTATAATCAACTTTTAAAATAGGACTTTTAGTGTTAGTAGTGTCTTTTTGTTTTAATTTTACAATTATCAGAGGAACCAAATTATGTTAAATAATACACTTTTCTCAGGGCCACATTACTGAAAAACTTAATTGTCCGTAGTATCAAATACCCTGCATCGCTTGACAATTAAAGAACATTTAGTTACAAAAATAAAAAAATCTATGGAGCAGTTTTCAGGAAAGTTATTAGCTTAAAAGCTTAAAAGCAATCATTTCCATTTAAAAGCAATCATTCTTGCAAAGTCATACTTAATTATACGATCTATTAACTAGACTACTGTTTTAAATTTTATCTAATGGATGCTAGGTTTCTTTCTTCTAACTGATTCAGTTCCAAAGTTATAGGGGGAAACGGAGTTTAGACACGTACTATATATAATTTACAATTTGCTCAAAAGGTTATTTTACATTATTTACACTGATTCACATCATATACAATTGGAAATAAAATGTAAATATGTATGTAGAAATCGATTTTCAATTGAGTTCTTTTTAGGCAAAGTATTAAAATTACAAATATACGGAATTTGGTAAAGCAAGCAATAACAAAAGCGATTCATATGTAAAGCGATATTAATTGCCAAAATTTCTTTCGTCAATATTCATACCTGTTTCGCTATCATCACTAAGTTCGGCTCCACCTTCGTGCAAAGCCACATCAGAGCCACTAGAGCTGCCTACCGTACGTTGTATCACAAGAGGAGTGGGACCACTTGTGTCTCCACCGACAGGCGACAAGGTCCCATCACCGGGTACAGATTTCTTTAGAATTCCTTTCAACGGTTTCTCGTTGGTTGTAACTGTTGGTGTTTGTACTTTTTTATGGCTATCTTCGGAACTGGATTCCTCATCATCATAATCAAATGTTGGTGATTGTAAAAGATCGCCTCCAGTTGTTATGCGCGATGTTTCAGTTATTAAAACGGGTATCTTGCTCTTAGAAGATACCTCGTAACTTTCACTACTTATTAAGCTTGTTGTTGTGGTTACAATTTCAGAACCATCTTTATTATTGCCTATTCTTGTTATAGTCGTTTTAACAACGGGATCGATTGAAATTTGTTGAGGAGAATCCCAATCTACATCTTGCGTAAGTTTAACAAACTCTTCTTTTAAAGGATCCTTTGAATGCTTTTTAATAGTTTTGACTTTAGTAATCACAGGTATTTTAGTTAAATTAATATCATCTTGCTGTAGTAATAAATCTTTCTCATCATCCGTACAATTTATTGATTTGTGTTCTGCAGCAGATAATACGGGTATGTGCGATTTAAAATTATTTGTTTTAGTATCAATTGGTTCATATTCACATTGAAATTCATTCTCTAAAGAATCAATAATGTGTTGATTACTGGAGGGACTAGCGTCCTCGATTTCTAAAAATTTAAAAGCTTTTTCTCTTAAATCAGCTTCTTTAAGCTCTTGCACTTTACTTTCTGCTGTTTCAATGACATTATTGATTTCAGAGGCAACAAAATCACGCAAGTTATCTTCCATATCCTTATGTTCTGTTCGTTTTTTTAACGCTACACTATCAAGTTGTATACTAAGGGATACATGATCATCTTTTCGTGTTGGAATGATTATGTCTTCCGCTGGAAGAAAATCATTCCGTTCTTGATGTAAGAATGTTAACGTTTCACTAACATTTCGCTTGAGTTGATCTATGCGGTGTTCATTGGTCAAGGGAATCAGTTCAGGCTTTATGGAACATGATACATTCTCTATATTATTGGATGATGGTGGCTCGTTTTCGAGGCAGAAAGTTCCTTGATAAATGGCTTGGCGTTCTGCATCCAGGAAGGATTCGCTGCTTGGTAGCTGACATTGTTGATTAGCGCCTTTATTGTTGATGTGAATATTATTAGAAAAAATAAAAAATCAATATTTGGACCGTTTATTTTGAAAGTGGTGTAAGTCCATTTTTCAAAAAAATGAGATATCACGTAATTCATGCTTAATTTAATGTAAATTTTTTATGTATAACTAGTCCGTGTTTAATTTC
>WYDF02278628.1:2100-17336 GCA_009867245.2 Adranes taylori | reverse complement strand
ATAGCCTAACCTAACCATGGTAGATGTGTGAAAATTTGAAAATCCATGAGATAAGCCAACGCTGGATGCATACAAAATAGATGAACTAAAACAGTAAGTCATATATTATATATGCATATAATAATGCAATTTTTGATAATTAAATTTTAGTATTAAAACTATGGATTCACTCATATCTCAAATAGTTTAATCTCCCATATCTCAAATAATTTGAATTGTAATGCAAATTGTTTTGGTATATTGCATTTTAATAGAAACGATGTATTTACTAACCACCTAAAGTGCACAGGCGATTGAATCGGAACTTTGGTTTCTTTTAACGATTTATGTATTAAACTTTTAAGTATAACATAATATAAATAACATTGAATATTAAGTTGTTTTTCCAATTAAAATAATACCTACTATCTCGTGGAAAACAGTAGATGATTATTTGATTTTTGGTTGTTAGTAAGGTTATAAACATTGCAATTAAATATAATCAAGATTACATATTTAACCGCCCATCAGAGATAACTTAACAACCAGCGTAGAGATATGAAAATTGGAAAATCCGTGAAATAAGCCAACGGTGGATAAATACAAATAGATGACATGAAGTAAATCAATAGGTCATATATTGTAGGAATTTGTCAATATTTAATGGTGTTAATGTCAAAGTAAATTTAAAGTTAATCAAAATTTTTAGTGAACAAACATAAATATTACAGAAAATTTGTAATAACTAATTGAAGATTTATTGAAAAAGACGTACGCGGAAGAAAATCCTTCCAATCGCTATCAAAGAGATAATGCCATCATGAATAATAATGGTTATCAAAACCAATAACAAAAACACCAGATTGTCATAATGGAATAAGAATGATTGCAGGATAAAAATCCAAAACCAAAACTTGTTGAAGAAGAAGTCATATATTGTATATGCATATAATAATGCAATTTTTGATAATTAAAATTTAATATTAAAACTCTATGAATTGACATCTCCCATATCTCAAATAATTTGTTGTAATGCAAATTGTTTTGGTATATTGCATTTTAACGAATTACTAACCAACTAAAATGCACAGAAGCCTGTTGGCGATTGAATCGAAACTTATGAACGAACATAGGCTTCGTAGAGTATAGACTTCGAAAATATCGAATTCGCTACCCAAAAAAACTATGAGTATATGCCAATTTTAGAGTTTTTGTTTTTACGATTTAAGTATTAAACTTTTAGGTATAACGTACATAATATAATTGTAATAACATTAAATATTAAGTTGTTTTTTCAATCAAAATAATACCAACTATCTCGTGGAAAACCGTAAATGATTTGATGTTTGGTTGTTAGTTAGGTTATAAACATTGCAAATAAATAGATTGCATATATAACCGCCTAACAGAGATAACCTAACTTAAACATCGTATAGATAACCTAAGCAACGTAAAGATATGAAAATTGGAAAATCCATGAGATAAGCCAACGCTGGATGCATACAAAATAGATGACATATGAACCAAAACATAGACTACATAGAATATAGGCTTCGAAATTATCGAATTCGCAAAAATCCTGAAGAAAGCTAATGAGTAATGCCAATTTTAGTTTTTTTTTCAAAATAATACCAACTATCTCGTGGAAAACCATATATGATTATTTGGTTTTTGGTTGTTGGTTAGTTATACACATTGAACATATTTAAAATTGCATATTTATCCGCCTTCACATTTGTATCAACGGCAATAGGGTTTCCATAAGGAAGAAAAAGTCTGACACTTTAAAATCACAGTAAATGTACCCTCTTCTCCCCTGTCCGCATATCAGAAATTGGAACTGGACATGGTATCTATATTAAGACCCAAAGACACATTTCTCTTAACTTTCTTTTCATGGAATCTGGCGCAAAGAAAGTAATTGCATTCAACTTGTATGACGATGGATAAAATCTTCAAAAATTGTTTTTCTTTCTAGACTTATGGTTCAACACGAACCGGTATATATATTTATTTTTGGCCAAAGCACATTTCAAATTTCAAGATGTTAGTATGAATAAAACACATTGGATTAGAATATTTCAAATTAAGTTAAAAGCGAAAAGTTGCTGGCTATTCAAACAACCAACAACTAGAATATAGAAGCAACGCTCAAAAATACAAACGATATTAGCTATAACCCTATCGTATTGGAAGCTGATATTGGAAACGTCTACTTACATCGCAAACGTGCCATGTCCAAAAGTTTAGTCTGCGTTGTAAATACAAAAATATTATATTACCGAGTCATATAGTTTATTCATAATATATTAAGATAATGGAGTGCAGGCATCCTTTTGTTACTTCAGTTTATAATACCCGGTAATACATAACCTTAAAATATTAAGGTTATCGTTAAAAAGTCAGTGTTAGCATATTTCACAATCTAAAGAAACTCATTAATTTCATTTCCTGAGAATCGGGTTCTTACCAAAACTTACTCGGATAAACTCAATTTTCTGCATGTGGCCGAGATGATGTGTTGTAAACCATAAAATTATAACATTTTCAAAAAACAAGAGTGCCACGGGTCCCCTATAGGATCACATAGACTTACCTTATTTTTTCTTCATGATCGCCTCCTAAATATACCTCTATGTACCTAAAACTTTTGAGAGCATAAAAATTACATATTCAGATAAAACACAAACAAATTATATTCTATTCGGCCAAAAAAGTTGATTCGTTTCAGCGGCTAGTTCAGTAGTTTTCCTAAGGGATTAATAGGAGAGAGAAAAAGACTGACTGAATTTAACATCACAGTGAGTCTATCTCCTCTCTCCTGTTCACCCGAAAGAAATTGTTCCGTCATCAGGATAATCATTTTCTTTCTTGATTTCTTCATGGCTGAATAATAAAATACATACACAACTTACAAGCTAAAATGACATATTAAATGTTAATGTGACAAAATGAAGTCGGAAAAATTTTTGAATGCCTTAAATGATTGTATATAAAAATTCTTTAGAATCGTACTTTTAATTAATTGTATAGTAACAAATTATCACAACGTGGCAAAATATGCCTGTAGTTTTATAACATGCAACTGAAAAAGATAATTAAAACGCCAAGTAAGCAACAAGCAAGTGTACAGTTCCTGGAATGTAGCAATCAGCAGTAAATTGTCATTACGTAAAAATATTTTCTAGAAACGCGAAAACATAGGTTACGTCACTGTAAATTAGTTGGCAACAGTTCAATTGTGAAACAAGCGGGAAACGACAAGATGGCCGCTTCTCTCCACAAACACGCGCGCGCGCTCACATTGAACAAAGCAATGCGGAAGTTGCAAAACTAGGTCGTATCAAAACCGTTCTGAACTTACAATATTATCGCAATCTCGATTCTTGTATCCGAAAAAAAAATTGCACTATTAATTAAAAAAAACATTTATAATTTACGCATAAAAACTTGTTTTGTTTATATTACAATATTTTATGCATAACTATAATATCACATCAGAATAAAAAGCGGATTAGACGAAACTCAAACGCTACCTACACACAAGAACGTTCGCGACCAAATAGAGAGCGAGAGAAAAAGCCAGGCAACGATTGCTAAACATTGCCATTAGAAAAATGGTGGGGTGCGTTAGCTGAAAAAGGATTGGTTGACGATAGACGCGCTATGGTATACCGTACACTAGGCTAGAGCGAAATGAGTGGCAAACAAACGCAACTAAAGCGATTGCGCAATTAAATTGCAAAGGAAGGTGTGCGGGTTTATAGAATACCATGTTGTCACATGTACTTTTAAAATTTCCATAAATAGAAAATTATTCCTTTGAAAAAAAAACATAAAGCAACAATGCCTAATCCACTTCCTGATTCAATAAATTAATTTAATACTTAGAGTGCATATGAGTAAAAATAAAAATATTATATTACGTTTAATATGAATTGAATGTTTGTACTTAAAAAGTTTGTATGAAACATCTCAAATACAATAGTCGTCTTTTTACTTTTGCATATGACAGTATTCTGTTCAAAATACAAATTTAGGCATCCCTAACAATTTTATAGCATTTTAACTATTTCTTTATTAATCATAGTATTAATAGCAGCACCTCCGGCAAATTTGTTTCAAAATGAATCAAATTTGTAACTCAAATATAATTTGAAGTATTTAGAAATAATGACAATAGCTTTTCCTTAACCATTTATCCACATATATTTGGAACGAAGGCACCCAAGCCTAACCATTATACTTAGGTACTCAATAAAAATAAAAATTATCATACCAAGTACATATTGACGTTTAGGAAGTTCAAATTGGCTTAAAAATTGAAGGTAAGGATAGATGCGCATTTCTGGCATAGGTGATAGCCTTCGTCAGTATCCTCTAATTTTACTTCGCATCATTGCATCTGTTTGAGAGGCAAACGCTCCACGAAGTACACCAATTTCGGCCCGGCAAGCAAACTTGATATTCTTTTATTTAAATTTTATATACGTATGCATATCATTCAAACTATTAGAAATTATGCAATTAGGGACTTATATTTGCAATTACCACACCAAAGAGATCCCTAGTATTTGCATATGCGCTAAAGACCTTGATTTTAATTATGAATATATACATGGTATTACTTTTAAGAAGTATAACTAGTTGAAGTTTAGGAAGTTTAAACTGGCTTGAAAAATAATTCCTAATAGTTTGGATGATATGCAACCCTATTAGATTGTTTCTTCGTTGATTATTAATTAATGTAACTGCGTTCAATTTAAATAAGATCTCTAATAATATAGGCATACAACTATACGTTATAAAATATAAATAAAAGATTTTCAAGTTGGCTTACGGTGGTGTACTTCGTAGAGTGTTTCTCTCACAAACAAATGCAATGATGCGAAATAAAAGCGGATGATTCTGATGAAGGCTATAGTTATGCCAGAAATACGCATCTATCCTTACCTTCAATTTTTAAGCCAATTTGAACTTTCTAAACGTCAAAATGCAGCTTTCGAAATAATTAACTTAACAAATAGTTATACTTCTAAAACTAATATTCTCTATATATTCTTAATTATTATCTTAACAGAAACGATTCTGAGAACTTCAACAACTTAGAGAACCAGGACAACCTTCTATCAACCCACCATTAAGAATGTAACAATCGATCCTAAGAACTATTAATTTTTTAACCGATTCTAGAGAACTGGCTATGAATCCCAATCAGGTGGCAGCGACGTAAAGTCTGAAACACCAACCGTTTATACCTGTTTTTTCAAATCCCCCTTTTCTGCAATTGGGATGCTTCAAACTGAGAAATATCAAACAAAAATGATTCTTTCCGAAGAAGATGGTGGCGACATTGGACGCGATAAAAATCGGCATGTAGAAACGTTTCGTATTGAAGAATGATTAGAGCTGCTTGCTACCATAACCTTATTTATGAGAAGATATCGTAAAAACAAACTAAAATCGATGATTCATCCTCCACCAAGCTATGCCACTTTACACATCGCCAAAATTTTAGTCTTAGAACAGGCAAACATCGAAGTGATGGATCATCTTCCTTATAATCCTAGCCAATTCTAAATGTCCCTAAAGTGAAGAATCAACTACGTGGTCAACGAATTTCAGACTTCAAAAGAACCTGTTGGTTGGTACCTTGCAAAATCTGGTGTGCTAAGTCAAGTTTATTGTTTATTTATTGATAAATTATGGAATATATATCCTCCAAATGAGAAATTAAGTTAATAATATTTAATGAATGCCCTAGCGCTCGTATTTGCATGTCGCGGACTACGGCCACAATTTAATAATAATAATATCTGGCAGCGGAGAAGTTTAAGAATTTACACAAAAAATTAATATGACATCATCATTTATTCCAATGGTTCCCAACTTTTTCTGGAGCGGGGAACACTTTTAAGGACAATACATATTTTGGTGGAACACTTCATTACAAAAATAAATGAACTAGCTCTCTGAAACCCGTGAAATAGTTTCGTGAAAGAGATTTTTGCGGAACGCCGGTTGGGAAACATTTATTAATTTATTAGTTACACGAAGATAAGTAGTAAAAAACACACTGGAACATTATAAACAGGGGCGTGCATGGCACTCGGGCGACAGGCTTGACGGGAAGGAGGGGTAAATAGTAATCCAGCGAAAATAATAATTAATTAACCACCAACCTTACATACAGGTTAAAATCAATTTGGATTTGTAGGGTCGGCATATTTTGCCTGGTTCCCTAGCACCAACATTAACTTAGTAAAAAACAAAATTCCAAATTTATTATTCCAATTTCACGTTTTTTTTTTGTATTATTTTGGATTATTTTTTATTAATTTATGTAATATCTATATTACATTTTCATATCTATTGTTTTTTATAAAAATGTGCTAGTTGTGTTACTTATTTATTATTTTTTCCTCGTGCACAGTAAAGAAAAACAATAACAAATTTTTATGCTAATTAGTTTAGTTGATTAATACGATAGTCACTAGTAGATTGATAACACAACATTCCATAAATTAATTTTATATGGTATATAAATTTATATAAATAGAACAAATATACCTTAAAATTAAATCATAATAAATAAATTGTCTGTAATGTAAATTATCAAAGAGTAATTAATGCAAGGTAAAACGAAGTAAAGCACATACATGTGATACAATTAAGAATGCAACTAACTGTTTTGCAACATTACAAACAGCAGAAACAAAAAAGAAACAATTTGTCAAACGATGTATTTCTATCGGCAACTAATCAAAGCAACTAATGTCAATATAGCTCCACAGATACGAAATTGAAAAAGTCAGAATTGTTAATTAAAATTGATTCACACAAACTGCACATTTCACTGCAGTATGGTATAATCTCTTTTCATTCGCTAATTTTAACCGACCAAAAGAGTATTCTCAACAGAAATGCAGCAACTGTTAAAGAAAAGTAACAGGTAACTGTGTAACAAGTAACTGTAACAGTGGCAATAACTGGAAATTGTAAGAAGTAACTGTGTAACAGGTAGAATTGCTACATGTTTTGATGCCACATCATAGTTGCAACAACTAGTTGCACCATATGACAGTTTCAAATATATAACGGCTTTTCTCAAAGTCAAAATTTGGCGCCCCTAAAAACCAAATTTAAAGACAATTGAAGAGTGGAATTAAAAATGGCTGGAAGTGACACTTTTACCGTTTTTTTAAAGGACATATAACGTTTTAACTGATTGATAAATTATGTTTGATAATGAATATCTGAACTTCAAAATACAGGTGCAATTGTAACCTTCGTCAATTTACTAATATTCACATTTCTCAGATAATAACTTAGCCACTTTTGAATGAGAGTGATTTCCTGCTGATTTAGCTGTATCCCATATATGTACTTCGAAATTGGACGTATTGCCGACGTACGAAGTCGGCAATACGTCCAATTTTAGTTGTGTAGAGGTGGACGGAAACTTGATGTTTTATGGTTTATTCAAAATGCGTTAGTTGTTAGACATACGGTACTTTTAAATATTGCTTCTTCCCAAAGTCACGCCTTGAATGGTGGCTGCAATAAAACCAATCTTTTTGTACAAAATAGTTTTATGACTACAGCCAAAAGTTTCTTTAAAAATCAATTCTTAAATATAATTGCGTAGTTATTTTGTCTACGAGATGTAGTAATCAGTGCCGGAACTACGCTGGGGCGAGCGGGTTTCGGCCCCAGGCGCAGAATTTTAGGGGCGCACTAACTATACCAGTTACAATTTTTTTTATTACTTTAGGTTTAGTTAGGTTAGGTTTAGTGTTTATTTTTTATAAATAAATTAATTACACTTACACGGTGATTACACGTAAGTGTAATAAATACAGTTAAGCTTGACAAATTAACTGTATTCACAAATTCACAATAATAATTTAATAAAATTGCTAACTACTAGTAATATTTTAATTTTATAATGACACTTTCAGCCTTTCTTTTAGAAAAATAATGCAGATTTTCACCCTTTCTTATTTGAATTAACATTTTTATTTTATTTTTAAATAAATTCAAATATTACTGAAAAACGACTTCATATAACATTTCAATGTTATTCAATATTATAACAAAAAAATATTTACTGATTTTAAAAAGTAAAATCAATTAAAACAAATACAAAAACCATTTTTCTAGAATTTTTCAATTTTTCAAAATTACTTGCCGCACCCAAAAGTGCCGCCCGGGTGCCGTATACCCATTGCACCAGAGCCTGACTAAGTGTGATTACAAAAAATTAAACAATATTAGAGTATTATATTTAAACTACTACAGATATATAAAAGATCTAAAATTCTAAAAGATTGTAAAGAAATTAAATTCAATCAACTCAATAATTGTGTGGAGTAACATAGAAACGCACAGCTGTACTCATGCAACAAAGTAATTAAATTTAACTAATCTAATTTATTTTAATTTAAAGATTTAATTTAATTGATTTAAAGGCGTACTTTGCATGCCTTCTTGATTTAATATGTTGCCTTTCTGTAACCACTCCTTAGTAACCTTTCTGCCCGACATTAAAATAGTAAACAATCAAACATTTATTAAGTGTTTTCGCAACCTATTATTGTTAACTTATTACGAGCATTTATTTGTTAAGTCCAGGTTATAATGGTCTAGGCTGCCCGCCCTTAGCATTTGGGAGGCCTAGGATACACCTGAAGTTGGAGGTTCTCCTCTATATACTAGAATGTGTCAGTATCTCTCGTAATCGTTGCTAAAATACTACGACTGGAAATTTTTTTTTCAAATCAAATATTTATTTCATTTAAACGGTGTTCCACGGAACATTTGCGGTACGCGAGGTTAGGGAAAGCTTTCCGTCAAAGTTTGAATCCGTAAAAAATTAAAAAGGTATTAAGATGATAAAAAGGCTAAAGTTATAAAAAATTGTAGACATACAAATTGTTTTTACCTTTTACTCTCCAACCTTTTACTCTCAAAATTATAAGACTCACAAATCAGAATTAGTGCGTCGAATAGAGAAATTTTATGTTATAAAGGAAAAAGTCTTGTTAGCGTTATAATTTTCGCATTTGGTTGAGCCTCCAATCAGTGTCGCCAACAAATTAATAATGAAACAAGACATTTGTCAAATATTTTCAAACATTCATTGAAGAGGAGTATTTATTTTACTACAGATTATGACTTTGATAAACACACTCACTGATTTTCATGCATTTCTCTCGTAGAATATTGGCAGGGAGTACGAGGGTTGCCTTTTATAACTTGTTAATGTTCACGTCCAGCGTAGTAGCTACTTATAAATAAAACCTGTTCGGATTTGGAGAACTTATGTATATAATCTTATCAATCTCAACGTTTCGAGCTCAAGGTTTCAAAGTGATCATCTGGAATAAAAACCAACACAATTATTATGAACGTTTCTGATTTGAAGTTCAACTATCTCCATATACTATTAATATTATGGTGATCATCACTAATTACTTAAAAAAATGTGGACCTTTGGCCCTTTCAATAATGTAAGTAACTAAATGATATAGTGGAGAATGTTTCTAAATAAACAAATGTTCATTTAATCTAGTTATTCTAAGTTTTAATAAACTTTAGATATCTCTAATACTCGTGAACTTCAAGCCCTTATCAATTATGTGGCCAAATTTAGCTGCACTGTGATTAGATTTATGTACACACTCACAGCTTGGTTTCTTATCGCATCGGGGATAGATTCAGCAGGCATGTCATGTCTTACAGAAGTGGTCGTGACTTGCTTTTGTTGGATTTTAATTATCCATTGTTGGTTTATTAATCACTTCAATTTTAAATACATAAAATGGTGTGGAGGAAGAAAAGACGTAGATGGAAAACCTTTAAAGGTGTATTTTCGTCATCACTTAAATTGTTGATACCTTCTTTAATTTGTAAGTGTAACAAGGTTTAACCTCTACAGCAGGATTCCCAACCTTTTACTCATATACCCCATTTAAAGGAATTGCTGTCTTCATAGACCTCCATACATTTTAATCATAACACTAGTATAATCATAATCATAACACTAGTAATAACACATAAAAAACAATTTGATTAAGAATATGAACAAAAGATTGGAAAATGTTTATTAAATTTATATATTATACAATATATAAAGGTATATTTTCTTAAACAATTTTTCATTTTCACATGAAATTAAAAAAAAAATGTCATAGACCCCTTTAATATCATAGACCCTTTAGAAACTTCCATATACCCCCAGGGGGTCCACATGGAGCCCGTTGGGAATTCCTACTCTATAGGATTGAACAAGGAAAGAGAACAAAATGGTTTCTTCATCTACATGCAACATATTGGTTTAGCTCAGTTTTTTGGTTTGTCAATAATGAGTGCAGAAATTTGTCTATGGAATAAGGTTGTAGTATCTTTAAGATCGGTGTTGTCTGCGCCAAATTTAGTTTCAAGAGGATTATGAAGGTAATACTGTTTTTTATAATTAAATATCATTTCGTTACTGTTCATTTGCTACTTACATTCTTGAACATCATCAGAACTTGTTTTGTCAATTATCAAAAATTATTAGTGGTCAAGTATAATGTTACATTTAATAATTTACTTGGGAAAATTTTTTTTTATAATTTATAAGGTTTTGAATTTCACGATTATTAGAGTTATCTTATTAGAGTGTATTAACACTTACAGTTACTATAGGGCATTTAGAGTTACTAAACGAACATTTGTTTATTTAGAAACATTTTCCACTATATCATCTAGTTACATTATTGATAAGGGCTAAAGGTCCACAATTTTTGTAATTAGCGATGATCACAATAATGTCAATGTTGGTAGCTGAATTTAAATTAGAGACACTCATAATAATTTTATTATGAGTGTCTTTAGTCCTGATTATGTCTTTAGTCCGAATGATTATTGGTTTTTAGTCCTAATGATGACCTCGAAACCTTGAGGTCAAAACGTCGACAGATGCAATCAAAATTGATAAGAATAAATACATAGTTGTCCAAATTCGAACATGTTTTATTTATGAGTTACCTTTTATATTTCGGGATTTGACACCTCTAGTGCTCCTGCTGAAAACTAACGTATCTAACTTAAAATTTTACATTTTTTACGGTATTCGTACTCAAAATAGTTATGTTGTTTATAGTAACTTGAAAAATTCTTTTCGTGGTATTATTTTTTACAACTTTTGAACTCGATTAACTCAACAACAGTGTATACAATACAATACAATAACCTACATTAATTACATTACAAATAATTACATCATTACATACAACATATTGCATATTTAAACATAATAATTCATCGAAAATTCTTAAACCTAAAGCTCTAAATTGATAATAAATTGAAATTGAACCCTACACCCCCACCCCACCGTCTAACCATTCATCGCCTCGTTTTTCCCTCCATTTTTAATCCTTCTCCCTCCTCTTCCCTTCCGTACATCATTCTTTTCCCTACTTATTAACTAATCCTTTTTATTTTGTTTTCTTCTTTCTCCCTTATCTTTCTTGCTACCCGGTTCGTTCTATTTATCACCTTTCCTTTCCCTCATTTCACCCCTATTCCTCTACATTTGTCCTCCTCTCAACCATCTCTCTCTTTCTTCTATCGATTTCTACCATAATTTTTACCCTTATCTTTCTTCCCATTCTTCTTTCATTCATGCATCTTCCCCAATTCTTCGTCTCCTTCTTTTGAACAACATTCAAGCTTATTTTCTCGCATTGTTTGATCCAGTGATCCCATTGGTCTACCTTCTCAGTGCACAACTTGCATTTCCTTTCATCAACACTTATCCAATAACTGATCTCTCTTTCTTCATTTCCACATAAAAATCTTACAATCCTCCTTTTCTCATTCATACTAATTCCTTCCAACAAGTACTGCGGCATCCCCCCTCCCCCCAATCATGTTTAATTCATCATGCTGTCTATTATACCTGCATTCCTTCATCCGCACACTTCTTTCTTACGCTTCTACATCCATCAACATTCCCTCGTACATCCTATCTTCATTTACCCTATTATACGATGAGACACAATCAGAGGCCAGCATTTATCGATGCTTCACCGAATTCAAGCGTGGCTGTAGTTTGGTTAACGCGAATTTCGTGAAGGTAGTGCAAAATCAGTTTTTATTACGGCAAACACTGATTCTGTGCATAAACTGATACTGCAAGTTCGTCAAATCATCTATCGTGAGATTGAAGCGTTCTTGAGGATTAGTGGGATCAGAATACATTCAATATTGCATAACCATTTGATCGTCAAAAATATTTGTTCGCATTGGATCCCAGATTAGTTGACAATCGCTCAAAATGAGACTTTTGTCAATTCGTTACTTCAAAACATCTCTGTGACATCGTGTCAGCTGAGAAATGTGGACTTACGCGTGTGTACCCAAAAATAGGTAGCTGTCGAGTGTGTGGGTTTTTCAAAACGAAATAAATCCAACAAAAGTTGTTCGGACACGAAGCACTTCTAAGCAAAAAGTCGCCTGGATTTATTTTTCGGATAAATTAGACATGTTGCACCAGAACGATCAATTTTGAATACTACACTCACATTTTGTGCCAGAAGTCTTTTGCCTAAAAAATAAGGAAATCTAACTGCCATAGACCAATGCGACCTCGACAACGCAACATCGGCTCAAACAAGTGATTTTTTGAGCACTCTAAACGTACATTGGCTCAAAACGGAATTAGCACGCAATGACTTGTTTTTATTCCCACACATCAGAAATAAACTGAGAGGTCAACGTTTCTCGAACACCTGAGACTCAAAACCCTTGTTACGGAAGAATCTCAATCGGATTGGAAAAAGTGCTTTAAAAATTAGTTTAATCAAATACGAAAATTATTCTTATTAATGGAATATTTATTGAAAGACAATAAAGGCATTTGCAATTATAAATATTTGTTTTTGTTTCCTAATTCCAAAAATGTAAAAAGGAATCCTCGTATTTAGGTTGTTCTACTCTGGCTAATTTAACCTAGACTCTTACAATCCTATTCACTTGGACAATGCTGGACTGGTCCGACGGGCTACCGAAAATTTTCCGGAGATGTGTTTGGCCTGATAGCGAAAACTGGAATTGTGTCCCGACCCATTTTAAATTTCACAGTAGCCAATTAATCCCAGTCCAGCGTCGCACTTGAACCACTAAACATCTTGCGTGTTTGTTGTCTTGTCTTAAGTTTTTCCCCTGCAAAGAACATGGGGATGTTTGTTTTCTTGGATAACAATATTATTAGTATTCTACAAAGTAAACCTTACACACTTCGCATTTGCATGTTTAAATCTTGCTTAATGTTAAAATATTTTCCACTAGAATTAAGTGTCAGAAATCAAATATTTTAATTTGAATCTATATGGCAACATGTGAAATAAGACGCAAAGCGACACTTTAGCAGCCCAGCTCTACTTCGGTGAGAAAATAATAGGCTCCGATGTGCTTAGATAAGGACGAAAGATCATATTAAACATATTTCGTAGGCACAAGTTGCGTACGCTAGAAAGAAATAGTTAAACGTAACGCACAAATGAGGCTGACAAACGTTACGAACGAAAGGCAATTCGCGGTTGAATATTTTTGTCTTTGTTCAACTACGACACGTGGCAGTTCGACGACCCCGTCCACACGTGCTGGCCTGTTTAGCGTATTTATAAGGTTACCAGATCATCTTAAAACAAAAGATTATTCATACGAATAGATATTTACATTTTAAACATGTTCTCTTCTACTACTTACAGCTGTATGTTACTTAAAAGCATTTCAAAAGTTTGATAGTTTGTATTTGACTTTATAAAATAAATGTGTGTCACGATACTAATAGTGTGTGTCACGATACTACGTACTTTATTCCAAAAATGTAATAATTAATTTACAGATGTATTGCATTAGACTAGTTTCTAAACAGCGTGTCATATCAGATGTGATTGATTCAATTTTGATAGAAAAATAATCTGTTATTTAAAATGTTTTAGATATTTCCACAAATAATTAATTATCCATCGATGTCGTGGACTGATTAAAATAATAGTTGTTAAATAAACTCACGTTAAATAATCTTTTAAATATACTTTATTGTTTGCGCTTTAAATAAACTAACATACGATGAGCGCTCGGTTCGGAGTTTTGCTCCTCGTCAGACACGTATGTGTTTTCAATATTTATGTATCGACCCGACATTTTGTTTTTTGTTACAGGCACTCAAAAATGGTGTATTTTTAAGCGTAGCTTTCTCTAATTACTCATTTATTCGCAGGATAGTTGTGCTTTTCTATATTATTTGAATGTGATCGTACTATTTTTTTAACAAACATTAATTCGATAATTGGTTAGGGTTACAATCGACTAGCACATATGCACAACTGTAGCACGAGGTAAATCTGTACCTTGAAAACCCTTGAAAAATTTAATATTTTGCCGTTCTTAGTAATCTATCTGTTTGACAACCTTTAGAGGTGGAGGTTAACCTGGTTGGAACCGCCATTTTAATCTCAATTTTGATTACAGTTAAAAATTAAGTACAACTATTTGGGTGTATTATATGTATGATTAGTTTGAGTTCTGTCCGTAATTTTAATTTGGATCCATGAACATTTATAAAGCTACAAGAGATTTATCACCTTGTAGATCTCATAAAAGATGTAACACTTGCTCCAATAATAATTTTTCTCGTATCTAGTCTTGTTCAATCTACGTTACTATGGTGTCTAATTTATGTACTATATGTTTAAGGTGTTATATCTATAAAACTATTTAGTTGCAACCCTAATGTTGGGTATTGCTTTAAAGAGAATCCAATAATAAATACAAATCGTAATAAATTAAATTCGTAATTCGTAAACAAATCGTAAACAGATGAAAATTTAATCAATCATCTGCAACAGTTCCGGAAATATCACAAAAAACAATTCCATTTTGGACATGGCAGCAGCATATTCTATGGGAAATAATAAGCTACATCTTTGCAAAAGTTTCATCGGTTTCGCCTATATACGCCACTGCTCTCATTATATAGTTATTCCTTTTGATAATTATACATTTGATTAAAGCAGCGGTCTTCAATCTGAATGCCGCCGCGGAACTCCGGGGTTTTGCAAATACCTTATACTATAAGGTTATAAATTACCCTTAAGAGCTCTAAGGTTCCGTGAATCGAGAAAGATAACTGGTTTAAAGTATTGAAAGAAAACATAGCTCTTAACTGATTAACTTCAAAGCTTTTGTCTTGGGTCTACTAT
>WYDF02278627.1:0-31128 GCA_009867245.2 Adranes taylori | reverse complement strand
TTCTTCTTTTCTGATATTACAAAAAATGTTCTTATTCCTCGTTTTTAAAAATGTTATTTAGTTATTTTGAAAATATTTTTGTTTTGTTTTTAATGGATGGAAAGTTCCATTAAAAACTAGTTAAAAAAATATTCTTTTCTAATATTTATCTTCTAATTTTAGTAAAAATGTTTCAAAAAAATTAATTAGTAGTAATTTTTTTTATTTATTACTAATTAATTAGGTTTCTTTTTTGTTTCTTTCCTTGAAAGGAGGAAGAGAACAGAAGAGGATAATCCTTTTCTGTTTGTACAAAATTGTAGAAGATTTGTCTTGGTTTATATTCTATTTTTATTATATAAACCAATCCTGAAAAATCATCAAAAAATTTAATATTATTTAACGATTTTATTTGAAACATTTTTACAAAAATTAGAAGGAAAATATTAGAAAAGAATATTTTTTTAACTAGTTTTTAATGGAACTTTCCATCCATTCAAAACAACAAAAATATTTTCAAAATAACTAAATAAAATTTTTAAAAACGAGGAATACGAACATTTTTTGTAATATCAGAAAAGAAGAAAATAAAAGTTACAAAAATTTAAAAGTAGAATAAAAACTTTAAATTTTCGTTACCAATTTTTTCTCGTATAAAGGCCTTGTCTATTCTCTTCACGTTGAAAAAAATTAATAAAAAATGGGAGAAAATAATCAAAATCAATCAAATCAAATCTCTCTTAAAGGTCTAAAGTTAATTTTTAAATTAGTTTTATTTAATAATTATGTTCAATATAATTATATAAAAATAATAAGAAATGAAAATAATAAAAAAATTAAATAAGATTTTTAGTTTTTAATGAAAAAATTTCATAAATAATTTTTTATTAATTTAATCCACAATTTTTTATTAATTTAATCCTCCCAGAATATTTTTTACTAAACAGAAAAGGTAAAGGGAGAAGGGCTGTTTTCAAATTCTGTTGCTTTCTTTTTAAGTAAAAGGAAACGAGACGGAAAAAGGATTTTTCATTTTTTTTTACAGATTTTCTTTTGAGCTATTTAGTTAATAATAATAATTTAGTTTTTTTATTTTTAAAATCTTCGAAGATTGTATTAAAATGATACAAAAACTTTATAAATCTAAATATTTTCATCGTGATTCAATATCTATCATAAGCAGAAATTTGCGTGATTATATATCGTTATGAGCGCTAAAGCTAAAGAAAATTGTTGCTTGAATTGTTGAGCATTTGATGGCTAATTACCTATCAGTGCACGAGATTTATTTTTATCTATTTTATTTAAATGGTTTAAAGGGAAATTTAGTTTCACACGCATTTATATAGAATAAACGTACATGAACCAGTTGCACCTTTCAGGGTTACCAAGTAACTTCTATGTGCATGAGTCATCATTGACTATTTTACGTGCTAGAGTGTAGCAGTCATTGCTGTAATTGGTGTGATGTTATCGATTGTATGATGAATCAGGGTATGAAGAAATTATTTATAAGTAAATTCTATTATCTATTTTTTTAACAATTACTTTTAACTACTAATTGTAATTAGGACTTATGTTATTAATTTAATATCATATTATAGACAGAACATGATATTTGGTTGTCATATTTTTCCTTGGTATATCCGGATATATATTATCTACGCGTTTATAGTGTCTAAAGCAGTGGTTCTTAACCTTTTTACAATCACGGACCACTTAATAGTTTTGAAAGACTTTTGCGGAACACCAACGTAAAGTAAAACAATGTGCATATATCTTTACCTTTAGAGGGGGGGTAATTATTTAAGATGGTGGGTGCTGAAAATTTTATCGTGGCCTTTCACACTAAAAAAGTTTCCGATCACAAATTCTACAAAAATATTTTATCATTATACTATAAATTACTACAATTTTTTAAGTAATTTATAACATTTTTTGCGGATCCGAAAGAAAACTCTATACGCCAGCCACCATTTATTTGCTCAGGTCTGCTGTAAACAAAACCGACATATCTACAAAGAAGACGTTTTTCTCTTTAATATTTCCCTAATCGACACACAAATCCTAGTTTGTCAGTCTTATAATTTTGAACTTGTTCTTCTACAATTATTTTCAGTCAACGTAGGAAGCATCTTTAGGATAAAATTGATTAAGAACGTTTATAGAAAATGACTGAAATTGTTCAAGTATATTTTAAATAACAAATTTACATTTCTGAAAATGTATTTTCAAATATAGTTTTAAAGACAGTTTGAATAGAAATTCTATATTCGTCAACTCTAATTTTGCTAAATTTCAATTTCAGAGTACAATCGGATTAAAATGTAATGAATTCTGCCTCCTCTTGTAACTAAAACTTATTTGGCGGAACGCTTTCTCTAACGTCACAGAACACAAGTGTTTCGCGGAACACCGGTTGTGAACCACTGGTCTAAAGACGCGAGCTAGGACCTACTGGTAGATCATAGACTCTGCCATGATGTCTGCCTCCAATTATTCTTTACTACAAACTGCTTATCGATGTCAGTGATATATTAACTTATATATTAATTTTATGTCACTCTTATTTTTTAAACATCTTTCTTTACGACCGGCTTCGGCTTTAGCCATCTTCAGGTACAACTATAATGAAATTAACTTTTCTTGTACTTTTTACAGAGTTGAATTGAAATTGTTTTTACGTTTTTGTATTCTAGTGTTTTATTTGAAAAATAGAGCACTACTTTCCACTCACTCAATTTGTGTTATAAAAATGTATAATTATAACGAATAAAAATATAATAATTGGTTTGTTTAAGTCTACTGTTAAATTATTGAAATAAAGAACATGGCTTTTTAACACTTCCAACATAATTTATGGTATATTGTATTATTTGTTTATTCTCTTACATCCTTGTGATTATGTAAACTGTAAACACGTGCCTATGTTTTCTAAATACTTGCACATCTGGAACTGCTAATAGTAGTTAGTATACATATAGTTTACCTACGTTCTCAAAAAATAAAATAATACAAGAGAGCATCTAAAATTAAAACAGCACTGTAATATATAGAATAATTTCCATGTCCGTTTTATGGTTTGTTGATAGAAGAATAAATATGGGGAGTTGTTTCATAATTTTGACAGTGTTTGTTAATAAATGAATGTACGGCTCACTCGGTATAATTAATATAATAATTGAAATAAATATAATCATTTGGGTCTTTCGAAAAAAATACCCCACTTGGAATCGAACCCGAGCCTCCCGGTTGCCGGGCAGGTATTCAGACCACTAAAGGAGTGGCGTATTTAGTAGGGGGCTAAAGTTTTCATCATATTATAGTTTTTATCAGTAACTTACATAGATATACACTAACAAGCAAGTTAGCCTCTCCGAAATTAAATGCTAATCAGCCCCCTCCGCTCCCACGAATTTAAATGTTAATTGTTAATTAAAAGTTAAAAATGATCTTAGTCCATTCGTCAAGTTTTTCCATATTAGAATAAAAAATCCGAAATGATCTAACTCCGCCTCTCGTCAAGAGTTTTTATTGAAAGGTGTAAAATAAAAAAGAAACGATCCAAATGCTCGGAATATTTTTTTCTTTCATATACCATATACGTATGTAATACGTATAGGTATATGAAAGATATAATATTCATGCTTTGAGAATTGTTTCTATTTTACCTTAGTACGAGTTGTAAATCTGTCTCTAGTTATCAACTTCATGTCAATTAAGTATGGACGTCAATAGAGATCCGACTTCATACCTATTCGGAGACAACAGCAGCGTGCGAGTAAGACCCGAAACAGATGATATAAAAGCGCAATACCGCTAGACGCAGTACTTCTCGATTCAATCTTAATCAGTAGTCATTAGTGTAATGTAGTAATAGAGTTTAGATTATTACAATCATACGGCAGCCATCTTAATCTTGGATGTTGTCCTTGATATGAATTAAGTAAATGCTTTAAGTATTATATAAAGTAAGAAATCAATCTAGTTAATCTTGTTGAATGTATTCATCAAGTTTTAAAGTAAATAAGAAATAATTAAAGAAATAACGCGATTAGTTTAACATTGTGCAATCTTTGTAATGTAATAAATATATTAGTCATTGAAACGTAATGTAATTGAAATAATTAATCATTAAATAAACTGCTTGACCTTGTGCAATCCTTACAAAGTAATAAGATCCTAGCATTCGCTTATAATAAGTATTGTAATTAAGAAATACAATTAATAAAACAAATTCAAAATTTTTAATTTTTCAAATAAATTTTTTTTAAAATAAGTTCCGCTGGCGTGAGACCTTAACTTACGTCTCTCGTATTCATATCAGTGCAATTCTTTCCAACGTAATTTTAAGAGGTCATAAGGAACAATTTTCCGCAAAAAAATAAAAAAATAAATTTTCTTGGTGAAAAATTTAAAAGAAAGGCTTATTTTCCAGTGCTGTGTGTACGTACGGATGTATGTTCAAGAATTACTCTTAACCTATTGGACCGATTTGGATTAAATTTGGTATACAGGTGCACGCGAATGTTCCGCAAAAGTGATATTTTTTTTTTATAAACCTAATATGGCGGAAATGCGCCATCTTTTCCAAAAAAAATCAGTCCTATGCTGAAATTTTCCACACATATAATATTGTGCTCGTATTGTGTGTCGAACAGAAAAACTCCCATGTCTCTGACTTGTACAGAACGCGACGTTGCCACGTTCAAAAATTAAAAAACTTTGTAATATATCTCAGAAACTATAAAAGATGGGACATTTAAATAAACTTTATTGCATAGCCCTTTGGAAACATTTTTTCCTAAAGTCACAATTTAACATCTATACTGACGGTCTATTTTCTGGAAAACGTATTTTAAAAAAAATTTGTATCGAAAGTTCCTTTAATATTTAAGGGATTAAGCGAGTTAAAAAATGCATGTCAAAACATCGGAGTAATTTGACCTTGAAAAAAGTTGTACTGCCCTAAACATCTCTATTCTTATGAAAGTTGGAAAAAATAACACTTGCGTAATATATGTAAGACCAAAGGACATCAATTATGGAAGTATGAACAGTTAAATATACTGAACAGATTTTGAGCAATAGTTTTTTTTTTAAACTTTTTAGTAACACCCTATGTATTTTTATATATTCTGATAGCCCTTGTGATTCTCTTTAAATTTAATTTTAGTGTGTTTTTTGTTTTGCAAACTTTACGCTAAATTTTCTCGTAAGAAAACACGAATAAGCGTCGGAGTAATTTGACATTGAAAAAAAATACATCACGTTAAATATCGCGGTTCCTATGAAAGTTGAAAAAATGAAACTTGAAGAACATATTATGTAAGACTATGAGCCCTCAATTTTGCCAATGTGAACAAATGAATATACTGAACCGATTTTGAGCAATATAATTTTTTTTGAGCTGACTCCGGACCGGAGGATCTTATGGGTTCGCGAATTTGTGCGTAGACAAATACAAAAGTTCAAGGATTGACTGCTTTGTTAGAAATTTTCCAAAAGTAAAGCCGCGCCGTAGGCAAATACGAGGACCCAGGGATTCATAGGTAGGCGATTTATTGATTACACTAGTTTTATTTCATTTTCCCTAAATAACTATTATTCTAATTGCACTTAATAGATGTGTTATAAGGTGACAGTTAAAACTAAATAGGTCACCTTTTGTTTTATGCAAAATATAATAAAACGTATGACTTGGGAAAAGATAGGGTGGCGATCATGTCCATTATTTTTTATTATTAAAAGATGGCAAAATTAGTTTTTTTTAAATCAATGTAGGGGGGAGGGCGTAAAATTTGGCAGTGATTTTAATGCCACATTAAAATAGGTCTACCAACCACTAATACGCCACAGATGTGAATGATTTGGAAACATTAAAAGCATCAAGAACAAATACGAAAATAGTAAAAAGTATTATTGCAACAAGTTTTGCAAAGATATAAATAAAATACAGCTATTATATAAATTAATATGAAGTTTTCATATTCATTACCATGTTCTGCATGTATAAATCTAGGAAAATACATAAATTCATTATTATCATCACACATATAGAGTTTATGTACATAGTAGGTATATAATACAGTTTATTGCTCTACTGCACAAACATATGTCCTGGAAGTAATTAAACTGTAATGTCTTCCTATAAAATAGTCACTTCTTTGTATCACAGTATGAGAAAATTTATAAACACAATCTACAGATGAAAATATTTCTTCCCATATAGAGAATACTAGTGGCAAATATACAATATTGCATGCTGCATTTAAATAAAAGTTCGTTACCGGATTATTTTATCTCTTAAATTAATCAAGTAATTAATTAACATATTTAATAATTCGCTAATATAAAATTTATAAATTGACTTCATCAAACAAATATAATGTATACAAATAATCAATCAACTAATCAATATAATAACAATTAATTAAATTGAAAACATAAATATGAATTGGTAAATATAATTTCAAATGCTTAAAATAATAGTCCCAAATAGCGGGAATATATCAAATAAACATCGATTCTCACGGTAGCATCATCCGTCTTTCCGACAAATAACCCCGCCCGAAACAACTAGCCGTCTCATTTGATCTTATGCGGCTTTAAGCTAGACGAAATATCGGCAGCACCCTGGCCACTGTGAAGTATGCATGGGTTAATAGGTAGACACATGTATAATATCAATATCCTTTGCATTTTAATATTTGTATGAATTTTTTAACGACTTAACGAAAATTTTCCACCTCATTTTCTATACCAGTTTTCACCCTTCGTGCTTTCGGCTGATCTTTGAATGATACATGTACACATTTGACAGAAGGCGTTTTCTATGCATTATTTCTAGATTTTGACCGCATCAAGTTATTATTACCACCGCTGGTGCTACCCCCACCACCGTTTGGAAACTATCACCACTCACATTTTTCTTAGAACATTTTTCTCTGGAAGAAAGTTTTGATTGCTCGGAAGTATAGCCTTCCTAAATATTTTGTAGTAGAATTTTCTTTTAAGCTCCTCCTTTTTTTGCGGCTGGCAGACGCCGTCGAACACGACCGGCGCCGGCAACACGCCAGAAGCAACTTATTCCCAGAGAATCTGCATAAAAGGAGCCGTTCAAGCTAGCTTTCATCAGACGCATTTTGAGTCTGAAGCTAGTTGCCATTGATTGAGAAAATCTCACATTTTAACTAGCTGAAACATGTCAGATATATACATATCAATGTCAGATATATACATATACTACATTCACTAATTTTCTGATGAATCTATCGTTCTTGTTCTCTTGTCACTCACTTCTTATTTTCATTCACTCATTTCAATAATTCATAACCCTCTCTTGGCAAATCTTCGTCAACAAGAAAGCAATGAGGACAACGTCAGAGGAAGAGGTCTAACAACCATCTACGCATCGAGGGAACAGTTACAACTCCAGAGGCCAGAGGCCTGCGAGCCAAACCAGGGCGTTTTTTCTTCAATTTGGCGTCGAAGCGGTCAAATAATGCGGCGTAGTAATCGCCAATTATGGTTTTATTTTACCCTTTGACAAGTAATCAATAAGCCATTACCTTACCGGTCGATCAGGTGATCATCCGTGGGCATTTGCCTCTTTTTCTCCACTGCTTTGACTGTTTCTTCGTCTCCGGCGTGTAGTAATGGATCCATATCTCATCAACAGTGGCATATCGACAAACAAATTCTTTGAACACGTGTGCGTTTTTGGTCGATAGTGAAACGCGGCACCCATCGCGTGGATAGCTTTTTCATATCTAAATGTTTGTGTATGATGCGGTGTACACGCTCAGTTGATATGTTTAAAGGTTCTGCTAACTCACGGATTTTGATTCGACGGTTTGTCATAATCATATTATGGATTTTGTTGATGATTTTTGGTGTAGTCACGATATTTGAGGGCTCTGAGTGGTTATCATCAAAAACACACGTACGACCACGAACAAATTCAGCTTTCCAAAATTTAACTGTTGCCAGCGACTATGCAGACCATAAACAGTATGCAGTTCGGCTTTGCTTTTTGCATTGTTTTTCCTTTGTTGTGAAGGAACTTAATCACTGAACGATATTCGACTTTTTCCATTTTCCACAAAACAGAAACGTTGCTTGCTTGCAAACGTCATATGTTGGATGGCAGATGTCAAAACCAATATGCGTTCGTTGTTTTGCAACGCCACCTATCGGAAGCTAGATTATGTCAAACCACCCTCGTGTGATGATTCTATGATAAATATTGAATATTTGAATATCTATTACAACGCTACTTGGATCAAATCAACTGACGGCTGCGATAGTGCTCGCTGACCGAGAAGTAGATTTGGTACTCCTTTAGACTTCGAATTAGCGCTATCCAAAGACACCAATTCAAAAATTGCGTCTCCTCGACATTAGGATGGTGCAGATCTTTTATATGAAAACATCTGGTAGGAGTATGTTTCTAGAGAGTCGTATGTGGTCAGTACACATCTGTGTACCCGACGGCTAGGGGGACGTGGGCTTGAGCAAAAGTTTTTTCTCACAATTAGAAGAACATATAAATTACTAAGAAAATCTATTTCTCTTTAGTTTGATATTTTTTTATTTGCAATTTGTGTAAATGGAATGGAATCGTTATAACAATTTCTACATTGTATATAGAAGCTACCTATTGTCAGTAATTTAAAATCGCGCTTCTAGTCATATATTTGCAGTTATAAATACTAGAACAATAAACAAAACTTATATCAACCTGTTATTCCGTACATCAGTTTAGTGTTTAAGTACTTTATTATACTAAGATAAGCGAATTCTAACCGAACCCTGAATGCTCTCATGTACGAGTATTGTTACATTGCAAAAAAAGCAGTATAGCAGTTATAAAGAAAACAAATTACGATCCTGCTTTGAGTAGAACAATTATGTAACAGGTTTATAAATCATATTTGATTTAAAACGTCGATTCCGCGTTTCTTTCTGATTTCTAAACATTTAGTAATGTTTAATTAAAAATTTTAAATTAACCTGCGATCATTGTAAAATAAATAAAGTGAAACAATCAGCTTTATTTAGCACTCCTTTGTGCTAAAGACAAATTTCTTATACAGATACGAGGGATATCTTTTAAATTTTACATATAGCTTTAACAAAAAGCAATAGTTTAAATTTTAGTCCTTTATTGTTTTTCAAACTACTTGCTACCATTGTCGATGCACTTTTGAATTCGCTCAAACTAATTGTTAAAGCAATTATTCCGCTCTTCAATGGGTATGCTCGAAATGGTCATTTGGAAAGCATCGACTGTATTTGCTTTCTGTCGGTTGAAATCGTTGACCACACAATGCATTCTTGGTGGTGGCGATTGTAAGAAAACTGGACTTAAGTCAGGGATCTACGGAGGATGATCAAGCAATTCGATGTATTGTTGCTCCAAAAACTCAAATGTTCTGGCTAAGAAACGGTTGTGTACCAATTAGCTGTTATCGTCCTTCGATTTTGTAAAGAAATTTTAGCCACATGTCCCGATTTTGATCCAAAAGGTTAGACCATGGATTACTTTGGTTGAGTTCTCCCCATCTTGAAACATCCAAACAGTAGACTGACGTTTATTCTCGGGATTATACGAATAAATCCAGACTCGTCACCACCGACAATATTGTACACATTTTTGAAGCGCCCTCTATTGAAACGATTCAGAGTTCTTCTGCATAAACTGACACAAGCCGCCATTTATTCCTCGGTCAATAGATGCGGGATCCAACGGAAGATTAATTTTTTTCACACCCAGTTCATCATGTAAAATCTTTTGGATTGAGGTCTTAGGAATGCCCAATGAACTCTCGATTTCCCGGTAAGTTACATGACGATCTGAATTAATCAGTAACGTTTTCCTAGGTGATCACTGATTTTGGTGGATGCTGAGATTTGTACGTCCACGTATGAATTCAGAGTACCAGCGAGAAATTGTTAATTGATATGCTGCTTCATTACCAAAAACAGCAACCAACTTGGCAAGACATTGTTTTTGCGATAAACTTCTTCGAAAGTTGTAAAAAATATCGCTCAGAAATGTTCTCGATTCAATTCCATGTTTCTGAACAATTCACTGTGACTAAACTACTTGTTGTATTTAGACAAAATTTTCAACCCATGTCAATATAATGTTAAGGTTAATTTCGAAATTTTATATGCAAAATTTAGGTGACATCTCTCATATAGGCAATAAAAAATAGAAGTTTCTTTTAAGACAAACATATTTAAAACTAAAAATTTGAAACAAATATTAAAAACGTATTTTGTTTTTAATATATACATGTCTGGTTTAACATATTTTGTCTGGTTGATTTGAATTTTAAATGTTCTATCAGAGACCATTCTAAGAAAAAACAATTTCATAAATCTAAGAATGGAACACCAAAGAACAACAATAGCAATGCTGTTCATGCATAGGCCATAAAACTCATGCAAGAAAGGCCATATTATTAATAAGCCATTATGAATTTGCGATTTACTACTCGTGGCTCGTAAAACTTATAAAAGTAGGCGACAAAAAGACATTTGATACTAGCAAAAGGATTTAGAAACTTCAACAAGAAGCTAGTGTATCAAAAGGTCTATGGATTGAATCAATTAGAATACAAAGTAAATAATAACTTTTACTTTAACTGATTTTATTTAAATAGATTTAAATAAACCCAATCTTTCGAACCTGATATTTAATCAGAATAATACGCACAACAGATGCGGCATTTATCAGTACAGTAGAGTCTCAGTTAACCGTCACTCTTTTTCTGCAGCAAATGCAAAGTTCATCTTTGTATCACTAAGAAAAAAAATTGTTTTGTTCAATTTCACACTAAGTAAAATATAAATAAATTATAAATAAATTTTGTATTATATTTTATAAATAAAATAAGTTTTCAGTTTGTTTTTTTATTTAATAATAAAAATAATATAGAAATGAAAATGCATTTTTTATTCTTGTTCTGGACGAATGTGATAATTTAGTTACATTTAAAAAACATTGCAAATTTTATATTTTTTTAATATATTTTGGTTGTTATATATTGATAACTATGAAAGTAAAGGAAAAACACAAAAAACTTTTTTCTTAAAATTCAAAAATAAAAAATTCAGGCGATATAGGGGTAAAAAACAAACAAATAAATTTTTACACTTAAATAATTGTTTTAAGGAGAAACAATAATCCAAGTAGTAGTTTTTTGTTCCTTGAGTGACACAGTTCCTGAGCAACGGACTAGAGGTCGCCACATTCACAAGATGGCGGCGAAAAAATGCAGAACTCTGTATGGCGGTAACGGAAAACGTAGAACTCTGTATGTCGGCAATGTTGTGAACCGACGTCAGTACTTGCACGGAGCAAAAGAGGGTGCTAGTTGTACCAATCGCTTGTAAAAATAATACAGTAAGGCGAAATTTATTTTCTAAATCCAATGCAATTCTAGTTAATAGTACTACTACATCCGATATCTATTTCAAATTTCACATAAATAATAAAATAAAAATAATAATTAATTTAATTTTTATTTATTAAATATTTACGTATGTGCGATTAGCGGCAGCGAAACAAATCAAATAAATTTAATGTTGACAATATTAGGCAAAATATTTTAGCAAATAATCGTAATTACTAGACAATAAGTACCATATAAGAGAATAGGTTTCTTACAATATATGAAAACAAATAAATTTAATATTTACAATTGATAAATAAATTTTAATTTAATTTCTGTATAAGTATAGAACAAATATTGTACGACATATTTATATTAGTTGTTTTATTTCAACAAAATTCATCATAAAAAAAACTTTTTTTGCAATAAAATACATATTAAAAATTTAAACATTTATAAATCAGAAAACTTAAAATATAATTACAAATACTTGTTTTACAAATAAAAATACTATTATACCAAAATTTAATTATTTACATATAATTACAATCTATCTTTCTATATCTATCTATCTATGTATCATATATGTATCTATCTATCTATGTATCATATATGTATCTATCTCTCTATCTATCTATATCTATCTATATCTATCTGTCTATCTATATCAATCTATATCTATCTATCTATATCTATCTATCTATCTATCTATCTATCTATCTATCTATCTATCTATCTAACTATGGAATTATGTTTTTACAGTTATTTATTTATTTCATACCTATAAACAAAGGAATATCCAAAGAACTAACGTAACCTATCCTAAAGTAACCTTAACAATAAAAAACTAACCTAACAAGAAAACCTATACTAAACTTAAACTACCATTTACAATATTTACACTACTATTTACAAGATATATACAACACACCAGTCCTGTGCCAGGAGACTCTCCGAACGACTGATGAAATTCAAATTCAGAATCAGGATCTTTACACTCTCCCTTGTGAATCTGCATTGTATTTGGAAGGAGAGATTTTTATCCCATTGTCAGAAGCCGACCCTGCGGTAATTGCGCACTTAGTCAATAATGCTTTTGTATTTTTTGTTTGAAGAGATACGATATCTAATCAATGGACCAATAATCGACTCTGTAAAGAATCCTGGTATAACCACTACGATGAAAGGCTACTGTAGTTATGATAAGTTACAATCTTTAGAAGCTTTAGATAGTTCTGGATGGTCTGCGCTAAAACCTAAAAGTTTAAATTCTATTACTGATAAGGTTTACTTATATACCATAACAGCATCTCCTAGGCTTTTTTGAGATGTATAGAAAAATTATTCTATATGCACGGCAAGAATTTATTTAAATTCGAAGTAGAACATGTTTGAACAAGTAGAACATGCAACTTTTTCAACTCCCATCATTACGTTTAACGACTAAAGATATTTGGACGGTTAAAAGTTCTACAGGATTCGAGAGACCTAGATATGTGATATTGGGCTTTCATGAAAAAAGAAGAGATCGTGCCGAACGAAATGCTACGAAATTTGATCATTGCAATATAAGAAATGTAAAGATTTATTTGAATTCTAAAAGTTATCATTATGAAGATATAAATATACGAATGAAAAATAAAAATTATACTACAGTTTATGAAATCTAGAAGAAATTTCAAAAATCATACTTTAATAAGCCGAATTGAACCCTTTGCTATCTTATAATGATTTTAAAGGTTACTTTCATTTCGTTTTTGATGTGTCTAAGCAAAATGAGAAATTGAAATCTTCCATTATCGATCTCAAGGTGGAAGTTAAAGCATACGAAGTTTTTAAACCAGAAACAGTAGTGTTTGGCCTCATTTCAACTGATGCAGCTGATACCGGCTTCCTATACACCCCTGTCAAATCAAACTAGAAAATTAATATCAGCTCCTGGTATGTGGTCCTAGATATACTAAGATTTTTAGATCTAGAGTTTACCCCAAAAGAATTGTCGCTCTATGACACTCAGTATGGCATAAGACATTATTTAATTAAACCAAAACAACATTGGAATACACTCAAGAAATTTCCGACGACAAGCTGTATACTTTGAAAATCATTATCATCAACTTCGATATTCAGATGGACATACAAGTCTGACTGAATTTGAACAAAGAGAATTGGTTAAGTTGAATGGTTGTTCTACAATTTATTTAAAACGACATCAAAAATATAATTATATAAAAAGCCTTGTGGGAGAAAATGCGAATATTGTCAACTTGGAATAATTTCCCGACTGTCCAAAGCTGACTACAACGAATAAAGCATGTTTATATCATACTGATTTACAAAAACATTACATGTGTTCATTAAATAAAATCCAAGTATTGACTGAATATGTTCAAACAAAATTTGAATCGATAAAACTAAAGCTTAATATAAAGCTTACGCTATGCTGTCATACCGTTAGTGCTGAACTCTGATGGGTACACCAACGAGTATCAATCATCTTGGAATCACTATGTTTTTTTTCTATTTTATATGGCGTCAATTTGTGGTCTAATTTCAAGAGAGTATAAATGCACACTTTTCCGATCGTTAGGAATCCAAGCATATAGAATATTTGCCCGATGGTTTATTAAAAGAACTTCCCTATGAACATATTGTAATATATACAAAACGGCTGTATTATTTTTATACTTCGTCCGGTATATTTTTACAAGCGTTTGGTACAACTAGCACCATCTCTTGCTGCGTGCAAGTACTGACGTCGGTTCAAAACATTACCGACATACAGAGTTCTACGTTTTCCGTTACCGACATGCAGAGTTCTACATTTTTTCGCCGCCATCTTGCGAATGTGGCGCCCTCTAGTCCGTTGCTCAGAAACTGTCACTCAAGGAACAAAAAACTACTACTAACCCAAGAAAAATTCTGATTACATATGTACATATATTTATTCAAATTTAATGAATATATTCAATTTTAATTCATGAATTTAAGAATTTACTGGGAAGGACGAGATTGCTTTGATTTGTATAAATTTTCGATATTTCGTGCAATGTTGGTTACGATAATCTTAAAGTTGATTTCAAATTTTGCCTATTCCGTTGTTTTGTCCTGATCAATGTGACCGTTGAAAATCCGCTCTCACATAAATATGTAGAAGGAAACGGGAGCAATAATTTGAAGTACCTTGTTACTCAAATCCTTGTATTCGCTATTGACGTGAATTCAAAATTTGGCAACTGATGATTTTTTTAAAAAATTTTTAGTGTCACGTCTGATGACAAATCAGCAGTCTTCTTCGAATATGGACAGTTCTTGTCTATTTGAGATTGAATGGATCTAAAACCCACAATGATGACTCAGCTCTTCGCTCTTCGTTTACAGGAAAATATTCTTCAAATTTGTGTTTAAATGATTTTAGATAATAACCCGAAAATACGATTCCGTGGAATACAGTTTGTAAAACACGGCTGTAGAACACTACTGTATTAACTTACGGATAATGAATTTCACATAAGGGAGCGTACTGCTGTATATAATTTACTTATTAAAGTCCTATGTAAAACTTGCATAATAAGTAATTAGAGTTACAGTAAATTGAAAATTTAAAAGGTTTACTGTACGACATTTTCTAAAATATATATGATACTGTACAGACATGCTGTGCTGTAAACAGATTACAGTATGTTATTTTTATCGATCTCGGAAAATACTGGTGGGATATTTCTGTTATCCGTCTACCTGCCATCTGTCACCCCAACGGTCCCGATGATGATGCTTAATCGAGACTCTAATAACTATCTTTTACTTACTTGCTTGTAGTTACTTATTCTTCCACATGCTCTTCCTTGTAATACAGGTGAAAACGAAGACGTAGTTTATATAATAATGTTAGCAAGCGTAGGTGTTAGTAAAATCAATATTGAATGCCTTAGTAAACGTAAGGCACTTAATCTTTTTATGACTTTTACCACACTGCAACTGTTATGGTCTTTTCATCATATTCTTCTCTAATGGTGGCACCATTATAGAAGACTTCGTTTTTGTTTTGTATTAAAAAGGCAAACTAAATAATTGATTTCTTCAAATGATTAACATCTGCGTGTATTGAATCAAGTGATTCTTTTAAAATTCTATTTTAAAGTCGTTTTTGCTATGCACTTTAAAAGTAATAAATAGGACAGATGTTTTCTTGCAGATAATATCAAATACTATATTGTTCTTAGTTACCTTATTTTATCGTACAGGCTGTCCCAAAAGTTTCGCACCATAGGGATTTACAATATAAATAAGTAATCGTTATCGTTTCGTTTATCCATCGTATTCAGTCTTTTTTAGATTTCTATGGCTTCTGTAGTAATTCTTTTGCTATAGTGGGTTTCAGTGGCTATTGTTTCTAGAGGTTTCAAAAGCTATTCTATGACCGGTTGCTACGGCAAGCGCTGATGTAGAAAGAAGAATAACAAGGTCGTATGCGAAACTCATTACAAAATAAGTATTCAGACTTTCTCTAAGCCTTGACAATGCCAGATGTGACTTTGGTTTTGTGATCAGTTTTATTTTGAAAATGAATGGCATCTAAGGTACATGGTTGTGGAAATCAAATAGGATCGCAAAGGGTTAATTCAGAAACTTGTCAATATTCAAAAACCATTTGGTCTTTTGAGATAAAAATATTTCCGCACCAAATATTGATTTATGTGAGAAGGGCTATTTCCCTCATCTCTTCCTACTCTCCACATACATCATTCATCCATCCATCCCTTCCCTTTCATCTCTTCTTCTCCTTATCACCATTCCTTATCGCACTTCCCTTCTTCCAAAGTATCTCTCATAACCACTATCCATCGACAATTTTTTTATTTGTTTTCTCCTCCGATAGATAAAGCCCTTTTACTTTTTGTTTGTTTTATATTTAACCGATCCAATTCTTTATCTGAAATTTATATTATCGTTCTTTTGTCTCCTTTAACTATTCACACAATTTCACAAAGTAATCAACTTATTGTTACTTCTACAGCCGCTTCTTATTTGGCAACCTCACTACTTTGTGCTCTATAGCATGCGTGGTTTGTTTCGTAATGTGTTGATTATTTGTTATTTGTTTTTTTATTATTTGTAGTTTTAGCTTAACAGTCCGCTTCCCCGCTCTTTTCACAGTTTTCACTAATTACGCTCAATTGTTTCATTTTTTCTTTCGACACTACCTTCCAATAACTATCCTCGCACTATTATTTACTCCCACACAATTATTTTTTCTTTTTTCACTTCTCTATTTCGTATTAATCACGGAGCACAGATTCAACTACTTTTCTTCACCAAAGGGTAACCACCAATCCCACCTTCAGGCACCTTCGAGGACAACTGTCGTTCGATGGTACCAAGAGTTTAAATTTGGCCGCAGTTATATTAGTGATGAATCCTTTCTTGAACCATTTTGTGTCAATCAGAAATCTAAATATTTATATTTCTTTACTCTTTCAATCCTATGTCGAATACATTTAAATCGAATACATCCTCTCTACATTCCCTTTCTTCTTACATACCATTCTTTTTGTCCTTTCTACATTGTCTTCCAATCTCCTTCTATCCATATATCCCTTCACTCTCCCAATAATTTCTTTCATCTCTTTCCTATCACTCTTCATGCATACTATGTATGTTCAATATGGTTTCCAGAGAAAACATAATTGAAAACGGTTTCCAGTGCCTGGCCGAATGTTTGTTTACCAAGTCAGGTTTTACTGAACGGCATACAGTTGTGATGCGCTCCCGCAGATCGTTTTTGTCTGTACTCTTGACTGTCTACACGTTGTATTTTACATAAATCCTCCCATAGCACTATCCATTGGTGACGAAATCTTTAGAGCTGGAGTAGCAATTGTTTGAAGAATAAAAGTCAATAAATAGTATTCTAAATACTAGACATTATTGATTAACTAATTACTAATTATAATTTATTTAGTAATTAGTTAATTAATTGTATGGAATATTTGACACTATTTATTGACTTTTACTATAATATCGAGTTTAAACTTGGAGATCGTGGTGCCCATTCCACTAGACCCCTACGTCCTATGCACTGGAAGAAGTTCTCATCTAGCCAATTACGAACTTGTATACTACAGTATGCGCGTGTACCGTCCTGCTGGACCATTTTGCTTTACTAGAACACAGTAAATCCAAATCAGGTAGTAATTCATCTCCTAACATTGCCAAGTAAAGTTTACATTTAACTGTTCCGTTAAGGAAGTAAGGGCCTATGATCCAGCCCTTTTAAAGACCACACCAAACTATGGTGCGATTAGCTCCTTGCTCCTTACTGCCAATTAACTAGGGTTACTAAAAATATTTATTTTAGCATAGAGGCAAATACTGCCAAAAGGTGCCCAAATTGCTCTATATTTAGCCAAGATCATTTATCTGCAATAGAAAAATTTAGAAAATTCGAAATGTTAAAACTGGTCAAACACCCTCCTTTATATATTTGATACTTGTAATAAAATTTTTGAACATAAATAGAATAATTCAAAAAAAAAGTTATTATGCCAGTATGTGAGCAAAAACAAGTGAAATGTCAGAAAAATGTTCGAATTGGTCCACATATTACCTAGATCCAGAACTGCATACTTGAATTAATTCATATATATATATATATCAACAGATTATTTTCGTAATCATTAAATATCTGCATTTCATTTAATACGAAATATTTTTCTATTTATATTCAAATCAACAAGTACAGGTTTTAAGTTCAGGAAATATCTCCAATGCATATGAATGAGTAATACAAATTTTGGTTGAGGAATAAATTACAATGACATTTCACACTACAAGATGAACAACACTGATGTCACATTTATGTGCAGTGCAAAACCAGTGATTCTAAACTTAAGTAATTAAATAAAACAAATCGCAGGAAATGGAATGAGTTGACAAAAGTCATATAAACAATTCGTGGATGGTTCAGTCACGACACCTTTGATATTATTATGTTTATTTTTGGAAGGCTGATTTTAATTCCCAACCTGACATGGTAAAAAAAATTTCAGTGCCGTACGTAGCGATTCGCTCCTACACTACGGGATGATCTCGTACAATAACTACAAAATGCGATTCACTTTAATACCCACTTTAATTTACCTACTACTGAATGAAGTAATAATCCTCAGTTTCCCAACCACAAGACTTACTAATTGTTAACGCTACCGGCACTATATTGAACTTTATCTGACGCAGTCAAGCAAAATTATAATCAAACGATAAATAGCGGCACAGCCTTAACATCTACAAATCGTCTTTCTTAGCCCAGGCTGTTGAGTAAAAGAAATGCACAATCTTAACAAAATGTATTGAGAATTATTAGGAAATGCATATATGCAAATAAAAATATAAGTCGTGCATTCAAAACAACGCCTCATTAAAGTAATAAAATGAAACAATATTTCTATTTAACCACTACGTGCACATAGATTAATAAATGTGGCGTTCAATTCTCGTCAAATAGATTACCAAATTATTTATAAAACGATTCTACTTACAGTTTTTGTCGTTCCTACCATCACAAACTTATTTTATGATTACACACAGTTACCTTATTAATTCACTTCAATTTTTTATCTTTCATATATCATATACGTATGTAATACGTATAGGTATATGAAAGATATAGGTTTCATGTTTTGAGAATTTTTTATATTTCACCTTAGTCCGTCTCTTGTATTGAAATTACTGTAATCCGTTAATATGTATTTCAAAGTGAGGACCATGAGGAACAATTTTCCATATAAAAAGATTTTTCTAAAAAAATTGTCTCGAAAAATTGTCCTACGTTGCCAAGTCTTACAGAACGCAGGATATCAGGAACTATAAAAGATGGGCCGTTCAAATAAACGTTGAAGTAGACATGTAATTTTGATAAAAAATTTTGTGTCGAAAGTTCCTTTAATACTAAAGGGATATGCAAAATATCAAAAAAATCACACACGTAATCATTGGAGTAATGTGACCTTGAAAAATAAATGTACAACCTTAATACCTCGGTTCCGATGACATTTGGAAAAATGAAACTTGGGGAACTTATGTAAAATTCAATTATCAATTTTCTTCCGCGCATGCGTGATTCTACAGACGCGGCTAAACATAAGCACAGCAGTAGCGCCAGCGTGGCGTACGTAGGTAGAGCAAGGCAGGGGAACGTAATAGGAAATCTAGAATATTATGAAACATTTTTCCAGTGTTGCAGAGTAGTAGGAAAATACCAATACGGCCCGTGCCTCCACGCTTCCAAGACTTTGTGTTAACTCGTCCTAAAATATCGTGATGACGTCACGCTGTCCTTTGCGAGGTCTAACATAGATAGTCGCACGCCTTTGGATTGAAATCGAAGATGGCGCCTCAAACGTCCCTAGATTTAAGACGAAAATAAAGTTGTTTAATAGGTATACACTAGAAACGCCTCACTAAAAGATGATTTTCCAGTGTTAAACTAGAACAAGTTTGCTGGAACAGAATAATACTAATTAAAAATGTGCCAAATTGTTCATTTGCGTGTAGGCATTATTTGATGATAAATTGTGTATGCATTTTAAATAAGAAATTTGTTTTGTATATCGTACACGCTTTGTGCCATTACACATGTCTGCGACGTGAAAAAAAAACATAATAATGGTGGCGGCATGACATGACTGTCGCACTGAAATAAGCATTAATAATTTAATAATAGATGTGACTAAGTAACATATTGCAATATCTTTAAATATGTAGATATCTCATACTTTTGCTAAGAATTATTTCGATTGATCATAGCGATTCTTAGAATTGTAGAACGTTTTCTTGCAAGTTATTTGTAATATACCGAAAATCAGAAATCGTTACTATCACCGGTTAACACAATTATAATGTACAACTATTTATTTTATTACTGTTTGTTTTATACCATTTATTTTTATATAGATATCTTAAGGATTCACTTATTAAATTTGAAGAAGCTAAAAGTAGGATACAAGTTGAAATTGGAAAGTATTAATTTCTTCTTCGGACAAACTGTGACAGACTCTTGCTCGCGTCGCTGCTAATGGGGAGCCTTAGCAATTATCACCGATGGCGCATCTTAATTAATTATAGTACATACAGCTTTCGGAAATATGAATTCTCGGGCGCCAGGTGAGTTTAACGTGAGACCGCACGCTGGAACCTGATCTTGTTCCTCCGGTCCTCAGTGGCTTACTGAGGGCAAGAGTAGCTACGAATTTAGTTGCTCAGGAAAACAGGACTTCGGAATCGGGGTGTTATTACAACTTACAGTGGTCAGCTGGTTAGTTTTCAACAGCAGTAACACTCGCGTTAATCGGAGTGACTGATAGTGATGTCCTTTCTGTTCTATTCACCGAAGTGAGTAATTCAGTGATTCGTGTTCTTATGGGCAACTGAAAAAGATTCTAACTGCTAATTAATAAAACAGTATTTAACAAAATAACGTCTATTGGTATTCTAGACAATATAAACAAAGAAATAAATAGAAATGCACAATTAAATGTCAATAATATACAAATGAATATTCTCTCATAAACAAAACAAAATACAAGCGGTGTGATAATAATCATGATAAAACAGTAATAATGCGAAAAGCATGTACAAATAGTTAATACTGCAAATAGTTAATACTGCGTAAATGCACGATACGTATAACGGACAAGGTAGGAATCTTAGGAGTTCACTATAGGTCAATAAAACCCCGTTTTACGCGAGTGCTATGTTCGCTGAGTGCGAACTAATGAAATTTATTAATCTGTTGTAAATCACCTTTTAATTTTTACTTGTAAGTAAAAATTCTCTGCGCTCTGCATAAGGTTTTATTACTTCACCCCTACCAATCTTTCTCATATTTTTTACCTCCAACACTACTTTTTCCTACTTTTAGAAAATTACTATCTTCTAATGTATTCTCACCGAATTACCTATTAATCCTACTAATTACCTAAAAAAATGATAATATTGAGTATTGTTATGTAATCAAATGTTAATTTCGGTGAAATGATTCATAATAATAATTTCCATCTTAAAATGATTATTTCATTGTGTTTTCCCATCTTGAATTCCTGACACAACGCAAGTAATTGGCAGGTTATTTGTACGCATCATGAGTCTGGTTGTTTAGTTGGCATGCTTCCTAGTTTAATATATAAGTAAGCTCATTTAATATTTACTTACATCTCTTGGGATATTAATGCTGTTCAGCATCGCTTTCATTAAACTGTTTTATTTTGCAGCCTAATATTAAATTTTCGATGCACTAGATACAGTTATTTCTGTTGAGCAAGCATGTTATTTCCTGTATGTCCCTTAAAAATTTAATTATTGAAGTGAATGTGAATATTGGTATACCGAGTTAAAAGTATTCAATTTAGAAGACATAAGAGTCTTTGTGAATGTGTTCTGACTGATTTTAATTTTGGATCTTTGCATATACTTATCCTTGTGCCCAAAATTGGAAAACCGTTTTTTTAACTTACAAAGATTTAATTATATTGAGTCGGTGCATAATTATTGCAAAAATAAAACAACAAAATAATTATTCTGGAGCATATTCACCATATACTTCAATTATTGCTTCCTATTTGCTTGGCAGCCGGTCGATTCCATGAGCGAAGAAGTTACTGTTCTTAGAGGCAGTATATTTTTTGATGGCACCGACCACGTAATCCAAGTTGTCATAAACTGTTCGCGAGCCAATTTTTTAGCGATCGATTCACGTGATAGGCCCTAGGCGCTGGTGTGGGAGAATATTGCTGATGAGGAAGCAGTTTCCAGTGATAGATTCGACGACACGATGCTGAACATTTCGACACGCATTATGATGATGGAAGATTATATGGTTCTTTTTGCGCGGTATTTTCGTCCCGATTGCAGTGTGAATCCGGTCAAGTTGAGCCAGATAGGCGTCGGTGTTGATATTTAATTGTCGTTTTGTCCAGAATGTTGACGCTCATCGTCGTTATTCCACCAATAAAACATCCCGTTTGAAATGACTTCTCAGTGGATGATTTCGCTTCTGTCCCAACAAACACACCACATTGTCTTTTTTACAGGAGATGCCTTTTGTATTCCTTTGGGTTAAACACCCGAAGGTAAAAACGCAAACGATGGCCGAATGCTCCACATTGAAGTCTTTAGCCAACCTTTTCGTTAAGCTTTCATCCTCTTCTGTCCCTGTCAAAAGTGCCTGGTCGGTGAAATTTTATGGTCGACCTCTTCTTTTTCTATGATATTTATATCGCCCGATTTGAACGTCTTGAACCGTCTTTCAACTTTGCTTTTGATCATTGTTCATTCGCCAAAAATTTGATGTAAAAAGATCGAGCATTAGATACTCACAAATAGTGTAAATACTTCAAGATAATTAGAGGTGATAAAATGTCTAGCGGTGTAAATAAAATTCAAAGAGGTGGACGGTCATTGGGCAAACTACCATAGATCTGTTTTATGATCAAATGCAGAAATAGTTATTGCTTATTAAGTATACCCTATGGTATTTAAATTAAATCTTAAATAAATCCTTTTTCATAGAGAATTAGGCCCGTGGCAAAGTTCATCGACCGATATCACCTACAAGTGGTGTGTGCAGACCGGCGCACTAACCAGGGGTAGAAACAATTAGTAATGTATGTGCACAGGTGACCCGTGTCGGGACGGTCTAATTAGAAAGGAGACCAGAATGAATAAAAACGCCCTACAGCGCGCTTGATGGAACACTAAAATTTGGCAGCTGCCGCCGAAGGCTTTGCCAGTTAGTTCAGTGAAAATAATAATTATGAATTAGTTCTGATTAAAATAACAATTAAATAAAAATAAAGACATGAGACCTATCAGTATTTAGCACTCAGCATTTTTGAGAATAAACTAGATTATTCTTTTAAGCATGATTTTTACCAATAAAGAAAATTATTCAGTAACAAGTTTATTGATTAAGGTAATTTAAAATAAATCTAAGTGAACAAATAAGATCACTGTACGTCGACATAAAATAAATTATAATTTAGGTTTGTGATGGTACGGATGCTGTAATCAGGGCCGCCCAGAACCGACAAGGGTCCCGGGGTTAAAGACCCAAGAACCCCTCCAAAAGAAAACGATAATTTATAAGCAGGATTATCGGCGAGTACGTACAGTAACAGACTCCAATAACTAACCGCCTCGAAATAATCGTTTAGGTGTAAACGATTATTTCATTTCTCTTCCTGAACTATAGTCACTATCGACTATCGCTTAGACGTTGCCGTTGCCATTAATTATTTGGACACGGCAGGCATGATTAGAACTGAAAGGTGCACCCACCTTAACACTATTAGAGTCTAGTGTTTTACGTTAATTCTATTGGGATAATTAGGGGATTATAATTAGAACATTCTGCCTCACTAATTAAGATAATAACTTCGTTAGTAGATAAACCAAAGCAAGTATAAAATCAGTGCATTTTTATAAATTAATAAAAGATCTTAATACCTTTAAGATGAGAGCAAAAAGGTTACGCTAACCCATTCAAATCTTCCTCTCTCACCAACGTCACGTCGGAGAGCATCCTTCTCCACCCAAAATAGAACGTGACAATATTGAAGATTTGTAATATCTTTCTTAATAAAGTCGATGGCAATAGTAATTGCATCAAACTTTCTATTTATACTGGTCTATTTATTTATCTTTCAGTTGATATCAAATTTGAAACGCTCACTCAATTGGAAGTTAGAGATTTTGGTCCCACCAATTTGGCACACATGACCTAAGTTTTTTTAAAGCTATAGATTTGTCACAATTTCGAATATTTTAGCATTTTTCTTCGTAAATACTAATCCGTTGATGAAGAGCGCATTTTCTTGGATTTATAGAAACCTGTCGCAGGTTTCTGAGTGCCTAACTTTATTTGGCATGTCTTAACTTTATTTGGAAATGGTTTTTTTTTTCGAAAACTGGTCTGTAAAAATCTTTTTGACATTTTTCAAATTCCGAAAACGGCATATTTTTACAGCTCCCTTGTCGGGGGAGCTGTCATTTGTTCGAAACTTCTCAAATAAGACCCCATAATATAGATGCAACAGTCGTATCATTAATTATTTGCAATAAATGAATACATGTTTGAATGGTGAAAAGTGTGGGTGAAAACTAATAAAACATGGATTAACAACAGGCACTAATTTTATATAATTCAATTTCTTGATTCTCTAATTTATTTTCATGTTCGACATAAGTTCATTTACCTTTTCTTATCTACAAAATGATAAAATTGTACTTATTACAATTTATCATGTTCCAGACATTTGCGTGGAGTGTTACTATATTCATATTTATATACAACAGTAGCTGACTGTCTGACAAACATTGTACAGAATAAGCTCATACACACATATGTTAAACAGCACTCCTACTCAATTTCGATATAGCGTATTTTTACACACAATTATTCTAATGTTCATTCATTTCACAAGTGTATAGATTAAACAGAAGGTAGCCAAATTGTTTATTTATTTTTTTAAAACTTTATGATTGTTCTTGATCGAGAACAAAGTTTTTCATTAATCTTGTAATAAAAAAGTACTTCCTTGTTTTTACATTTATTTATTCACTACCGGTTTCCGCTTCTAGCCATCGTTAGATGAAATGTAATTGAGTTATGAAATATTACACGTTTTGTTATTACATATTGTTTGTTTTATTGTTATTACATATTGTACGATTGCCAGAAAACTATTACATGTAAAGCTGATTACATTCAAAAACTAATAATTCATAATACGAATTTTCATTTCTATCAACAGACGGCTTGGTGGCTAAGTGAGTTAGTCTTGGTTTTCAAAGCCGTGATACTCCTTGTAAAGAGGATGCTGATGATCCCTTATAATAATGAGGAAATAGCGCTATAGATCTTGAACAAGTGCCTTTTTAAGACATTTGTTGTGATTATTGACATTACATATCTACTAAAAATAATATATATGTTTGCTTGCATAGAAAGCAGATTCCATTTACTCTTTATTTAATTATTATTTATTCAGAGTAAAATCAAATGAACTTAAGGTGTTTGAATTTCTCAATCATTTGATTTATAATAAAATATTTCCTACTCACATCTGAACATCTGCTATTATTTTCACAATAACCAATAAAAATAATAAAACAACAAATACGCGAACTTAGAAATTGTTAAAATCTAACGAACAGACTGGTTGTGACTCATCAGTTTTTAACAGAAATCTGAATATCTTTTCTACTGAATTTCCTCTCTTATACTGTCATCTTATACTGTCATCTCGGCTCAAACCGCGATATAATTATTATTATTATTTGTATGCCATCACCTTTGCGTTCACCAATACCTGTAATAATCGAACCATCTGTTCGAGATTATTCCAAAGTACAAATTTTTAGTACTAAACAACGATAAAATTCCAATCTGAACGACGAGGCATGCCAAGAACTGGATTATTAAATTATATAAATCATTGAGAGCAGACCAATTAATCTAATTCATAAGACAAAATTTTAAGCAATGTGTCCCTAGAATTAAGTGTAAATTGAAGATAATCCATTCCATAGAAAACTGCACAAAATTCAATGGTTTTTAACAATCACTATAATTCAACACCAGTATAATGGGTACTGTATAATACGGTGACCAGTATAATAAGTATAATTTCTAACTGTGCCAAATTAAGACATGTGGCGGATTGAATCACACTTTTTTTTCAACCACATGTAAATTTGGAATCAACGAGATTATACCTAAATTCGTTAATATTCTCACTATTACTTTTGGATGATTCTTTTATCAACATTGTAACTGGTAGAAAAAATCTAAGAGAGAATTCTTTTATGCAGCGATCCCCTCCTGTCCTAGGTGATCTCTTCGTACAATAAGTACAAAATACGATTCGCTTTAATATCCACTTTAATTTACCGTCTACTGAATGAAGTTATAATCCCCAGTTTTCCAACACTGTTTAAAATAAAACACAAGACTTAGTTATTATTAACGTTGCATTGAATTTTATCTGACTCACTAAACTAAAATTATAATTAAACGATTAATAGTGCTGCACAGCCCTATCACCTACCAATCGTCTTTCTTAGTCAAGACAGTTGAATAAAAGAAATGCATAGACTTAACAAAATGTATTGAGAATGATTTAGGAAATGCAAATAAAATTATAATTCGTGCATTCGAAATAAATAACGCCTCATCAAAATATTAAAATAAAATAGTATTCGTATTCAATTACTTTGTGCAAATAGATTAATAAATATGGCGTTCAATTCTCATCAAATAGATTCCCAAATTATTTATAAAATTATTCTACCAACATTTTTTGGCGTTCCTACCATCACAAACTTAATTTAGATCACGCACTGTTACCTTATTAATTCATTTCACTTTATTTTAATCACATCTCAATAAATGAATTTGCTGCATAATCAATTTAATTTATTTTACTTATTTAACAATTCAATTTATTCATGATTTAATTTGGAAGAAATTATATTAAATTAAATTTAATTCATAACTTTATTTTCAAAACACCGACTGACAAGGATTCACTTTACATTTTAAAATTTCTGATTAAATTTGTTCCTGTGAGAACTGTGTGTTCTTATTCTCTCATATGTTCTGCTCTAATTTAATGTATTCTCACTTAATTCCTTATTAACCCTACTATACTAATTACTTTCGGCCATAATTGATTCATGTCCAATTCGATGTTTTCTTCACTCATACTTATACAGTATCGTACGGTACACTTTTACTATCTATTGATTTACTACCAATCAGTTCTCACTGATAACAGCACGCTGTGCTATCTATTGAATATCACCAATCATAATCAATATAATTGACGTCATCGAACTTGTTTTTTTTTCTGACTTTTTTAAGACATAATACTGCTCTTCGATTCCCATGGTATGTGTAAATAAGCAGTTTTAAATGTTCAAAACTATACTTTATTTTCTGAATAAAAGTTTAAATGAAAATCTAAATAATAACTAACATTTGCACTTCTTGCAACTAGTTCGTCTAGCATACAAAATGCTTAAACCACTAAACGTTTCAAAGAATCTAGCCATCCTGAAAATGATTTAAATGAGTTACAAGTATCTGGCGCACCAAACAACCTAGAATAGAACTAAATTAGAACGAGGACCTCGTTACAATATATTTTCCTTCCTTGTCACAATCATATAATAATAATATTCAGCAGAAATACTATCAGATTTTTTATCCTTTTAGATTTGTCATTCCATATTTTGTATACTGGAAAGCAAAAGTCTTTTATCAAGTTGACTTATTTCAGTTTGCTACCTTACATGGAGAGTTTTAAAGATTTTGTTGGCGATATCAATGAAGTTGTTAGAATTAGGTATGCCTCTCATCTTGGTGTTGTTTTATAGAGAATTAAGAAAGCAAGCAAGATACTTAAAAATATACCAGCTATTCCAAAACAGTTTTTCATTGTTCAAAATCGGCATAGTGTAATCCATCACACTAACTACTGAGATGAAGGTCTCTTAGTGTTTTTACTTTGAATTTACCTGTATTCTAAAATCTACAGAAGCTAATTTTGAGCAAATGGATCTCTAGTTTGTATAACAAAGAACACTTTGTATATATGTAAAATTTTTATTTGAAACAAAAGTATTAAGGAACTAAATTTGTTTAAATGTTTTATCTGTTAAATATGTTCTAAGAGACGTTAAAAGTTTGTTAATTTGAATCATTGCAACGTCGTAATCGGAATAAATTTCTTCGGTGCAAATTACAATCTATCATATATGTGTGCACAATTTCACACGCTTAGTACACTGAGTTTTTGGGAAATTAGAAATGTTTAATTAAAAATGCCATATTGGACCTAAAATAAAATACTTACAAAGTTTTTTCTCTGTGCATCTTGTTATAGGGCCTATTGCAGGTTTTTAAGCCCGGCGTTGGGCGCCAAAATATGTAATAGAGTTGATCACATTGGGTGACAAAATATTGTAATATTTATATATTTGCGTGTAATGGATTATAATAATTTTCTATAATATAATGCTCGTGCATCAAAACGCTATATATTTATTTTATTTAGTCTGGCTGATTTTTCTGAAGTTATGTCTCCGTAAAACGCGAAATGCTCGCAGAAAAGTCTAAAGACACAATTTTAAATAGCGTGTGTGTAATATTTGGCTATGCGACGCTTTTTATATCGAGCCGCTGATGATGTACATAAGCTCCTTAAAAGCTCAAAAATAGCAACGTATTTGAAGTAAATAAGAAAGTCCGTTATGCCATTGAAATTTTCCGTTGAAACTAGGAAGCCATAAAAAAGAACGTTATTAGATAAGAAAAATGTCTCCAAAATTGCAGCTATAGTTATACATTCATATATAATTTGATTCTGGCCAGTGTGTATGTGTAAATAACACATATGCGACGAATTTTTGAAAACAGATGTCCAAAGTGAACGCACAACAACGGAAGAACAATAAACTATCTCGTTATTGAAACAAAAACTGACCATTTCAATATAGACATTATATATTATATAAAATTCTCTTAGTATATAAGATTTATTATATAAGATTCTCTTAGTTATACACCGTATAAATTTATTCGTTTAATTATATTATGAATTATTGATTAGAAGCTCGATTATTAATTATTAAAATGACTGAATTTTTTACGCGAAACAATAAGTGGTAACCCTACATTCAAACATGCATCTTCAATTAATGATACTGGTTCGTAGGTGTTAGGAAATGCTTGCTTTAAATTCGCATAATTGCTCTTTTTATTAAGTGCCCTTGTCACTCAAATTAGAGTTAATGATTGTAATTTATTTGATGATCTAAATACTGGTCTAGTGAAAAAATCTTTTAGTGTGGTCATATTTTTCATGTACCAACATATTTTTCATGTACATGATACATATAGATATATGATGTTTTGAACATCACAAATAAAATTTACATAAAAACTTTTTGGCTTAAAATGTTATATGAACTAGGAAAATTAGTGGGGAGTGAGTAGAGATGGGAACAGGAAAACTTTACGAGAGCTCCATATCAAGATATTTATTATATGATCAAATCTGAATTATACTCAATTTGATAAAGTTATACAAAATCTTTATAAGATCCACACTATGTCGTGCACAACGCTGAAAGGCGAATTTATATGTAAATCGTGCAAATTAGCTAATAAATATACAAATATTCAACTGGTGTAGCGTTGAACATGTGTACCAAATGGTATTAATGTTTTAAATTGTTTCAAAGAGCGCCCAAATGGAATAATATAAAGTTACAGGCCAGAAGTTAGCCATACACATCTCAGCCATAAATATTGTCAACTTTAAGATTGAGAGATGCAGTACAGTTCAAATACTACTTCAACTTTGCGCAACTAAACATATCTACAATTTATTAAATATATTTGAGACGAATCTTTTAACAACCTATTGAACTTATAATAAATAGCATTATTGGATACATTCATTATATATGATAGAGAACATCAAATTTGACTAACTTTGGCAACTTTTTTTCAACTTTGCCCTAAACATCTTATAAAAATATGTTGTACCAAAATAAAAAAAAAATTGGGTATTATTTCGTATTTTGAACAGATTTGCCTTTGAATTTATAATAGTATTATTAGATACGTTCATTTTATATGACAAACATCAAATTTGACTAACTTTGTCAACTTTTTTCAACAAGTCGAGCGGTGGATTTTTATATGGAAGAAGCAACTTTTGGTGGCCGGTCTCGACGGCGGCACTTTGGTGTGATCTGGAAGAAATTTCCGCCGAAATCTTTAGGAAGTGAAAAGTTTCTACCAATAAGATAAATTCTTGGCTCCTGCTGAGTTCATTTTTTTAAGACAAAATGTCATTGTGAGTGGAAGAAAAAATACTGTGCGAAATGGGCTTGGGAAATGGGCGAAGAGGTTTTTACGTTAAGCCCTTAGGCTTATTAGGCAAATCTAGTCCTGATTGGGTAAGATTATTAAATTTTAATTTTCAAAATGGCGCTAGAATGTTGTTGCAATTGTAGGCAACACCTTTAGGACAGTCTAAGGCTGTTGGCCTGCGTTTGGATTGGCGATGGTGCTTTAATCTTTCTATTCTGGTTATCTTCACATTTCTTAAAGGATTTTTGGGAATTGGTGTGTTCGTGTGGTGTTTGGTGTTAAGCAGCCATCTTGGACGCGTGTCAAACATCAGGTGCATCTGTGTTTTGGATGTCCTCGGTGGTGACGACTTAGGCAGCTGCTAGCGGCTTCTCAATCCCTAGAATTGGAACATCTATGGAGTTGTCTTCCATTCAGTCGGAAAGGGACTCCGTCGGTGAAGCGCCTTCCGCCCGTTGGAGAAACATTGGGGAAACTTCTTGCGTAACATATATTTTTGTCTCTGGTTAATTTTGGCGCATCACGCATTTTGTATTTTGGAATTTATTGGTTTTCACTTAATTCATTAGATCTTGTTAAATAATAAGTTCGTAGTTTAAAAGTTATTAGCTCGCTCTTAGGGGCGGTGTTTAAATTGTAATATAGGGGGAAGAATTTTGTAAAAAGGGTTTTTAGTAATTTTTACAATAAAAAAAGGCTGGGGGGGGGGGGGTGCTTCTCATTGTACCATGCATTTTTGCTTGTATTACATATCAATTTTAAGTAATTTAAGGCAGCAGCAATTTTCAGAGAGCAGTTGCTCCC
>WYDF02278616.1:0-17336 GCA_009867245.2 Adranes taylori | reverse complement strand
AATCTATTTATCGTAGAAACCGAAAACCTGGATTGGATATCTAGATCTCTAAACCAAGTCCTTTTACCAATCACTGGCTGAATGGCAAATAAATTACTACCACAGATTCGCAATTGACTCGACCACTCACTCTGCCATAAATCTAACACATAACACCAACAATCCCTTGATGACCAGGAATCCACCATAATCTAATATTAATACCCCTTTGGCTAGCCTCAAAAATCCTATAAATTATATTGACTTTGATATTAATGGACTATCATCCAAGTCTTCTTTCTCCAGAGATTGTAAAACACTAAATGAATCCGTGAAAATAGCTGAAGGACTAACTTCATGTAAAATAATCAATGCAATGGCTTTAAGAATTGCCATAGATTCCGCCATAAATATATCAAAAAATTGAGGAAGTCTAATTGACAATGAGATTCCCAATCTAGAGCAAAAAATACCTACGGCAGAAGATTTTGGACTCGTTAGGACTGAGCCATCCGAATAAAATTCGAAGTGATTGAAAAAAAAACTTGTTCGTAAACTCCAAAAATGACTGAAAGACAACAACTCAGTTGTTGAAATAAAGAATAGGAACTGACGAAAAACAACCACCAAAAGGAATACTAAAACATAGAAGAATTTCTGAAATATCAACATAACTCATAAACTGTAATAGATATTTAAATATTAAAACGACGGGTGGAACTAATCTAGGTCTACCGCTCACAACATTATCAAAAACCAACTAACAGGAAAACTAACCGATAATTTAAACAGCATATATCTGGATCCTAACCAAAAGGCTCTTAGATTCAAAGGGGGCTCCACGGCCTCTACCAACATCGCATTAATCTAGGAAGTTCTCATGAGACCCAAACAGATTCTCAAGGAGACGGATTGCAAACGTTGAATCTTCAATCGTCTAGCTAGAGGAAGCCACATCCATATATAAAAAACAACCGTAATCCATAACAGGTCTAATAAATGATCCGTAAAACATTAACAAAATAGAAGGATCCGATCTATAGAAGGATACAAAGAAGAAAGAACTTTAAAAACATTCAACCGACCCATACAAGTTGAAACAATGTGACTTCCAGAGCACTGTTTGATGCCGTTACAGTCGCCCTTGTTAACCGAGTTGCAGTCATCCAATAACTCAAGCGTTGCATCTCCATTAAATTCAGTGTTTTCTGTAGTTCAACTGAATACGTTTATTCACTATTTGTATTTTAACAATATCTTTATAATAACAATAAAGCTGTTCCACTTACCTTATGGTAATTGTTAGTTTTTCTTCAACACCTATTGTATTCCTAAATGTTACGTCCTTTTTGGTCATGTGAGGTTTCCAAATTTCTAGGAACTCGTCGAATGACTTAATCGACATTCAACAATAATTAAGAAGAAACACATACTGTCGTGATTTCTGATATTATTGTAAAACACTGGAAACCGTTCAGTTGGATTACCTTTAACATGATAAGGATAAATCCAATACTCTCTGCAGCTGGGTCTTCGAAGTAACCCCCCCTCCCTTTTTTTTAAAAAGCATCTTACTTAACAGTTTGTTTTCGGTTTAAATGACCATAATTTTCAAAGACAAATATGTCCATCGGATGTCATATATTCTCAGTAATAACTATTCATATATTGTTCTAATTGTTGCTTACAGGTCTGTAATTATGTTTATTTCATGCCTTTTCAAATAATAAACCAACTTTGTACATTTTCACGAGTTTTTACTTAACCTCCGTATTATCCGAGCTTTTCCGTGCCCGAGGTGATCTCGGTCCCAATTACCTCGGATAATCGTAAGCCTACTGTATTTGAAAATTAAATGCTCGAGATAGAATTACAATTATTCTATATGAGGGATTTATGCCAGTAAAGGTTTTTTTTTATCGAAAGCGATTTAATTTTGGTTTTATTTCTTTGATTTATATTGTCCAAAAATGGTCTTGAAATAGAAAATTAGTACCCATTGAATTTTTGTCCTTTTTGTTTACCTTCGCTTAGAATAGAAATGTATTTAAAATTTGTAAAGATGTAATTTATCTAAATCAGCCTCATATGAGTAATCAACTACTGAAAACTAATAAACCTACCTCTAATCTCAAAACCATCTCGGTCCCTTTCACCCTTTATCTCATCTATGGCATCTTGTTCATGTTTTCCACCCTCTATAACTACGCAACCTTCAAGTTGCTGCTGCTGTTGCTGCAACGTTGGCGGTTTATCATTTAACGGCAAAGGACTTGTCGGTGTCGTCTGTTGGCTTTGGTCTGTTTTTTCGCCACTACTATTACTACCCGCCGACGAGGATGATGTTGTTTCTTCTCTTTCCCCGCTAACGTCGTTGCTGCTACTTTTCTCACCGCCGCCGCCGAGAGCAGCAGACACGACGACAGATTGTGTTGCTCTTATTATATTATTCGTCTTTCGACCTTCTTTCAAGTGGCGCTGTTCGTTCATTGGTTCATCCTCGAAATCATCTTCAGATCCTTCACCTATAAAATGAACGTTTCTCGATAATATTGTTTGCAGACTTTTACTACATAAATATACGTGTATTATATTCGTTATGACTTTTTCGGAGAAATATATAAAATGTACGATCTTTCCCTTTCATACATTTTATATATGCTAAAAACAGTTTGAAAATATATAAATCAAAAATGCTTTATGACGTCACATTTTTATAGTTATGAAATTCACGTTGATAATGACAAATGAATAACATTTCCGGACCGGAATTTGTTGTATTGGATTTGTTGTTAGTTAATTTTCTTTAAAATAAAGTTTTACAATATCGTCGACGTTTCGATCCCTGTATTTGGGATCCTCTTCAGGACTTCAGTCCATGAACAAAAGTGTCATAGTAAGTAACTCTTTTGTTAGCTCTAAACTAGAACTTAATATAATTACTGTGGAACACCGTTAGATCGACGTAGGTTGAGTAAAACACACTGTACTAATGCGAACAAGAAAATCTCCATTTATTAAAATTAATCAGTCGTTTATATACTATAATCTAAGGTTATTAATAATACGTCATTTAGTTAAATAATTGGTATGTAAAATACCTTGTACGATTTGCACGCCTAATTTGTTTAAGTATTTTCCATACAAATGAACTTGTCTTTGATAGCTTATGGTAAGGAAACATATTTAAAAATATAATATCACTTGACGTTGATCGTGCACGTAGCATGGTATTAATGTACTGATTGTTTTGATTTCATAAGAATTGGTAAGAATAAAAGGTGCAGATTTCATCTTATGTCCTAGTACTTGCTCCTGTTTGAATAAGAGTAGTTTTTTTTATTAAAGGGAATAAAGGAACAAGTACATGGAATTATATTTAATTTTAACAAATATATTTCTAGAATGTTAATTTGTTAAATTTATAATAAAATTTATAGGTTTAATTTATACGATTGGAATCTTATCCTTAACCATTATCTAGCGGAATATCAGGGAGCATCAGGACCGTAGTCCAGATGATCCAAATATTCTAATACCTGACGTTAAATAGGCAATATCATGGATCATAAGGGCCGTAACACCGATTATGTAGATATTTCACTAATAGATAATTATATTTAAATGTCATCAAATGTTTAGTATAAGGGTTAAGCGAAATACCTTGGAGTATGAGGGTCTCATCCTCGATGTACTTTCTTCTTTACAGCTTAAACGCTGAATTTAAATTAACAGCATGAAAAATAGATTAAAAAATACAAAGTAAAAAATATTTAACTATTTTTCTCTGTTCATGCTTGAACATAGTGCCACGTCGAACTAAAGAATTTGGAGTAAAGTTGCTGAAATAGAATACAGATTTTTTGTTCACTGATGTTTTATCCATCTTCGATACCTTGAAATCCAAGTGTTTTCCCTATTCTCCCCCTTTAGTTCTTCATTTCTTCTTCAGTAGTCTATGATATGACGACATTCTTCTTCCTAACCTCTGGCTATTAACCGGTAGATGATCATTTTGGACCATTGGCCCTAGAGTCGAAGGACGGTCGCTTTTACTGTTCCTGATGAATTTTTAATAAGTCTGCATATGGTTCCTGTTATTTGCTGACCAGTTGCGTTGTTGTCTTTGATGCCTACTTCCTGGCCGACCTCCCACTGTTCCTGGGAGCCGGTGTGTTTCCACCCTGTGGTGGGCCTGCTCCAGCCTAGCGCCGCTGCCTCGACATCTCGACGTCTCCGTTCCTGCCAGGCCTCGGCTTTAACGAAAAATTTCCGAAAAACATATATCCACCTTTATCTTCCATTCTTCTTTACCGCATTCATACCATATCGATCTCATGCGTTGCTGAAGATACTTCTTCATTGTTTTTTTATCTTATTGGGTTGTGGTGTAATTAATTTTTAAATTTTGAAAAAATAGTCATTTTTTGGCATGCATAAACTTTTTAATTCTTGAATTACTCAAGTTCTATTAGGCCTAGAGAGATGTTTGATATCTTATTTTAAAGGGAATTTCATAAGGTTTAATATGATATACATGAACATGTTTGGTACAATTTTTTTTTTATTTATAAAAATTTTGAAAAAATATATGTTTATTGCAGTGTTATAAGCTTTAAATCCTAAAATTTACAGAGTAGGATCTCCATGGGATCAGGAGATATCACAAAAACAAGTTTATTAAAAAAAAATTAAAGAAATAGATTTTTTTTAAGTTTAAATATTTTTCAAAAAATATATATTCTTTGCAATATTATTAGCTTTCAATCTTAGTATTTTTAGAGTATTTTTAGATAATCATTTACTAATTTTGCATAAAAATTTAAATTTTTAGTAAATAATTATCTAAAAATACTAAGATTGAAAGCTAATAATATTGCACAGAACATATATATTTTTTTGAAAAATATTTAAATTCCATTTTTTTCATTTTTTTAATATACTTAATTTTGTGATATCTCCTGATCCTATGGAGATCCCATTCAGTAAATTTTAAGAATTAATGCTTATTATACTGCGAGAAACATATATTTTTAAAAAAATTTTAAAAAACACCATCTTAAAAAAATTAAATAATTTTTAAATAAAAAAATTTTTTTTCACGAACATGTTCATATGTAGCATTTGAAATTAAACCTTATCAAATTCCGTTTAAACTAAGGAATCAAACACATCAATCTAGGCTTAATAGATTCAAGAATTAAAAAAGTTAATGGATGCCAAAAAATTACTATTTTTCCAAAATTTAAAAATTAATTATACCAAAACCCAATGAGATAAAAAAATTCTAAAAATATCTTCTCATTTATATCATTAAGGAGAATAGTCTTAGAAAGTTTCAAAGAAATCAAAAATAGGCAGATTGAATTTTGAAATTTTTTCGTTGATTTGAAATTTTTTCGTTGAATGACCCTACGAAAAAATTTCATTCATCATTCCCCATTCATTCATTCCTCATTCATGGAGAATGAGAGATTGATCATTCCCCATTCATTCATTCCTCATTCTCTCAATCCTCATTCCATATATACTAAGGTTCCATACTAAGGTTAAGGTACATTATTCACTAAACCACATTTTTGGACTAATTCTCTCACGTTTGGGCTAATACACTACGTACATGGCAAGGTGTATGAACAAAAAACAATCTACTATCTACGTGGAAAGCAAATATGTAAAAGCAAATATGTAAATACAAAATATTTCATAATTTATTTCTTGTTTATTTAATTCAAATTAAGTAAAGCATGAAAAATGTGTGTGAATATATTAAGATTTTTCCGTTTCACTCTCTTCCTCCTCAAGTGAGTCAATCGATTTTTTTGTATAAAAATTTGAACTCGTTTGATGACAATAAGAATCTTCTCCACTAGATAAATCCTCACATGAATCAGTATTTTCTCCATCATTACATTTGTACTCACATAGAGTTGACGAACAAATATTGTTATCGCAACGAACTTTATTGTGGGCTTTCATCACTTGTATACTATTCCTTATACGTAAAGTCTTATTGTCCTCAATATCGTCATCATCATCTTCATCATCAAATTCCATTTCCTCGCCTGGTATTGTAATCCATGCCTGATCCGTTACCAATTCGGGATGGAAATCGATAGATGGTTTTATTCCTTTACTTGTGGATGGAAATTGGACATTTTTTTTCAAAGAACTTCGTTTGCGCTGACTATGTGGATCTTTCTTGACGACGATTTTCACTGCTGGTGCTGGTTGTTTTTCAGCTTTGAGTAATTCTTCCATTTCGCTTGCTTCAATTTCTGAATAATCTTCCATATTAACAGGCTTCCGCCTACATCGACTGCTTTTGCATTGAGCGGTGCCCAATGGTAAACCCATTAACTCGGCATTGAAACGATTGTTGACACAACAAACGGATCGACATTTTTGCGAATAACATACTGGATAATTTTGTCCTTTTGCTTCAGTCGCCATATCTAATTAAGAAAGTCAAAGAATTTATTTCGAGACAAATTTTTATACGCCATTAGCAAAGCCGGATTTAGATTTGAACGTGTTGAAGGAAATGGAACCCAGTTTATGTTCAGCTATCCTATATCAATGGAGTTTTCTTTAAATTCTCTTAGGAATACGTAAGAGAATGGAACCGAATAATATTACCATCATTATCCATCATCAAATATCAATAATAAACAAAAATCATAAAGTTATATCTCATCAAATATTCTATTGATAACCCATGCGAGTTAAATACAGATTACATTCAATAAGAGCAAATTTATTGCGGAAAAAAATCACCAAGCAGTCAATCACTAAGCAGCCACTTCACCCACTGTCATGCGGTGAAGTGACTGCCCGTACAATGGCGAAAAGCATCAAATATCACAACAGACAAGAAAGGAGATGAAATAAAAGCAGAAAACTACAGACCACAAAGTCTTACATCGATAATCTTCAGATGTATGAAGAAAATACGAACTAAGGACGTGACAAAATTTTTATTTGAAAACGGTACATTTGTGGAATGTACCGGGAATAATTTGCAATTGGCACTAGATCAAGAACACAAGGTCAAATATGATACAGCTGAGACTCTGGACACACATAAAATAGTTTAAAACCCTTATGTTATTAATTTAGTCGAGTGGTCAGCAATTTAGTAACGAAACGTCTACAAACTGATCGGACTACGGTTGTCTACAGTGAGTAGTGTGCTTCAAGATAAACAGGTAATGTAAATATTTCGCAACAAATTTCAAAGTAGCTCCAAAGAAATGACATATTCTATAATAGAAAATATAGAATAAGATGCTTCGACTCGACTAAATCACTAAGATACTCGACTAAAATTTTGTTGTTCAGACTCGTATAGCAACTAAATTACTCGCCACTCGACTAATTTACTAGCCTAAACACTAAATTACTAAACCATACAAAGTCTGGATCGAACTCTGCTAGTAATATAATCGAGTGGTGAGTACTTTAGTAACTAAACGTCTACAAACTGACCAAAAAGTTTTCGCACTAAGTTTGTGTACAGTGAGTATGTAAGTTTTGTATTGCAACATAAACATGCAACGTAAATATTTCATAACAAAGTTCAAAATTTCTCGCCACTCTTAGCTCCAACGAGACGACATTTTACGGCAGCTCTGAACTCAATTAAACAGTGGATGAACAACAGAGTACTTGTTTAGTGGATGAATCACGATTCACTAAACTATGGTGGGGGACGTTATTCGCCGGTAAAAATATAGAATAAGACCGATCGACTCGACTAAATCACTTGCTAAACTACTCGACTAAAATGTTGTTGTTCAGACACATTTTGTTGCTAAATTACTCTCAATTAGACTAACTTACTAGTTTGGTTCGGAGTTTGCTAGTAATTTAGTCGAGTGGCGAGCAATTGTCTAACTAAACGTCTACGAACTCGCCAAAAAGCATTTACAACTACATTTTTGCGGCAACTAACGAACTCGACTAAATCAACAGGTTCGTATTGCCCAGTAAATGAATCACAATGCAGTTTAGTATGGTGGGAATGGGTGAGTGTCACTCGCCTGAAAATATACAATAAAATGGATCGACAAGTCATTTACTATACTACCCTACTAAATTAGAAAAGCAAACATATAGTCTAGTTCAGACTATGACAGTAATTTAGTCGAATGGCAAGCATTTTAGTAACTAAACGTATACGAACTGACCAAAAAGCGTTCGCACTATGGTTGTGTACAGTGAGTATTGAACTCCATGATGAACAGGCAACGTAAATATTTTGGAACAAATTTCAAAGTTGCTCGCCACTTTTCGCTCCAACGACACGACATTTTTACGACAGCTAATGAACTCGACTAACGCAACAAGTTTGTACTTGTTTAGTGGATGAATCACGATGCAGTGTAGCGTGCTGGAGGACACTACTTGCCCTAAAATATAGAATAAGATGGATCGACTCGACTAAATCACTGACTAGACTAAATTACTCTCCATTAGACTAACTTACTAGCCCCGACACTAACTTACTAAACCAGGTATAAAGTTTGGTTCGGAGTTTACTATTAATTTAGTCGAGTGGCGAGCAATTGTCTAACTAAAAGTCTACGAACTCGCCAAAAAGCATTTACAACTACATTTTTGCGGCAACTAACGAACTCGACTAAATCAACAGGTTCGTATTGCCCAGTAAATGAATCACAATGCAGTTTAGTATGGTGGGAATGGGTGAGTGTCACTCGCCTGAAAATATACAATAAAATGGATCGACAAGTCATTTACTATACTACCCTACTAAATTAGAAAAGCAAACATATAGTCTAGTTCAGACTATGACAGTAATTTAGTCGAATGGCAAGCATTTTAGTAACTAAACGTATACGAACTGACCAAAAAGCGTTCGCACTATGGTTGTGTACAGTGAGTATTGAACTCCATGATGAACAGGCAACGTAAATATTTTGGAACAAATTTCAAAGTTGCTCGCCACTTTTCGCTCCAACGACACGACATTTTTACGACAGCTAATGAACTCGACTAACGCAACAAGTTTGTACTTGTTTAGTGGATGAATCACGATGCAGTGTAGCGTGCTGGAGGACACTACTTGCCCTAAAATATAGAATAAGATGGATCGACTCGACTAAATCACTGACTAGACTAATCGTATAAAATTTTATTGTTCACACACATTTAGCTGCTAAATTACTCGCCACTCGAGTAAAGTGCTAGTCCAGACACTAAATTACTATACCAGACATAGAGTCTGGTGTGGACTTGCTTGTAATTTAGTCGAGTGGCGAGTAATTTGGTAACTAAACGTCTACGCACTGACTAATAAGAGTCCTCACTACGGTTGTGTATAGTGATTATTGTACGTAAAGATAGTGGATAAATCATGATGCATGGAAGAGTGATGGAAGGTGTTACTCGCCGTCTGAAAATATGCAATAAGGTGGATCGACTCGACTTAATCATTTACTAAACTACTCTACTAGAATTTAGTTGTTCATACACGTTTAGCTGCTAAATTTCTCGCCACTCCACTACATTACTAACACAATCTGAACCGGATTTAAGTCTGGGTCGATACTCTATTTAAATTTCTCGTAAGTCAACTAAATGACTAGTATAGTCTGAACCAGACTTAAGTGTGGTCTTCTTACAACTCGACTAAATGATTAGCACAGTCCAAGATTCAAGTTTGAATTGGACTATGCTAGTAATTCAGTCCAGTGACGAGAAATTTAAGTCAAGTGGCGATCCAAACGAGCTTTGTTAGTAATTTAGACGAGTGGCGAGAAATTTAGCAGCTTCACGTGTCTAAACAACAAAATTTAGTAGAGTAGTTTGCAAAGTGATTTAATTGAGTCGATTCATTTTATTCTATATTTGAATTAATGTTGGTCGTCTCACCACTCGACTGAATTACTCGCATAGTCCAAGATTTAAGTGTGAATGGAACTATGCTAGTAATTTAGTCGAGTGACGAGAAATTTAAGTCGAGTGGCGAATCAAACGAACTATCTTAGTAATTTAGACGAGTAGATAGAATTTTTATATTTTACGGCAAGTAACGCCTCCCATCCTGCAAACCTGTAGATTTAGTCGAGTTCATTAGCAGCGGCAAAAATTTCGTCTCCTTGGAGCGAAGATATAAATTTGAAATAGCCATTGCATTTAGTTGCTAAATACTCTCAACTCGACTAAACTACTAGCATAGTCCGTACTATATTTAAGGGTTTAAATATGTTTTAGGACTATATAGTGATATTTCAATGAAAAAACAAACAAATACCCTTATTTCCGCAACAGCTTCCATCAGGTTTATGTTCATGATGTTCCGGTTGCGCTTGAACCGCATTATCAACTTTATGACGATGAAGATGAGGAACTTGCGATAGCTGAGGATTTACATTTTTACCTTCATCTGGAAATTTTACATGTTTATTGTCATTTTCTGTCACTGGGTCTGGTTTAATGATCAATCTCTTAATTCCGCGAGAAACATTATTAACCTCAATATTATTAATATCATTAACCGGTTCCATATCAAGTTCTTGAACAATACCTAAATTCATATTTTGTATATGATTAGGTAATTGTTTCGGCATAGAAGCATATCGAGTAAGTAGGTCATCTGTTGTGGTTGTTGCATTTTGATGGAATTGAAAAGCGAATGGATTTTGTTTCATTTGTTCCTGGAGTAGTATAGTTTCTAAACAATGTCTTTCTAAATCTTTTAAAGCAATCTGATGCTTCAAATTTAGCGCTTCAGTTTGATTCTGCTTCTGTTTTATATTCTCGTAATTTCCTAAAGCGTATTGTTGAATTTGTGGATCATGGGTATACGGAAAGAGTTCAGGCATAAAAACTTGAGGTTGTTGAGGCATAGAACCAATTGGTACGAACGATGTCATTTGAGGTACAAGTTGAATTGGTGGAGGAATCTGGTATAAACAACATTGTGGTGCTTGTTGTGACTGAGGCGAAGGTATAAAATAATTTGGCATTGGTAAAGAATGAATGTTTTGTTGGAATAATGGTTGACCAGATGTTGTTTGAGTTATTGGTCTTGCATATTGTTGCTGAGGTTGATTTAATGGTAGCATGTTTTGTTTCATTGCTTCTACATATCTGGAATATTGTTGCGGATCAATTGGTGGACAATTTGGATTTGCATATACATTTCTGACTTCTGTTACACATGGAGTACCAATATTAGTCATTTTTTGGGATTTTATCAAGTAATTTCATTTGAGTAAGTAAACAGACATAGAATTTGAAATTTAATGAATGAAGGCTGATAGTTTTTGACATTGTTATAATTATTGTCATATTGGGTTAATTTTACAATGATTTTTTATGGCATTTTATAAAAGAAAAGAAGTAATTACCTCCTTTGAATATGAACTTGTTAAAGAAACATGGAAGTTGATAATGGAAAGATCTGAACAGATTGGAATATCCATTTTTCAAATATTCTTTCAAGAATTTCCTAAATATATCAGTTATTTCAATTTTGGTAAATTATCAACAGATGAAATGTTCAAATCAACACAGCTCCACGAGCATGTGAATAAAGTAATGGGTGCTCTAGATGAAATCGTACAGAAATGGGAACATGAAGGTGAACTTAAAGCTCTTCTTTTGGATATGGCTTCAATACATAAACGACATTATGTAGTTGAACAGGATTTTAATAATTTTCGTTTATGTTTCATCAAAGCAATCGTGAATGAATTTAAAACTGATCTTACACAGGAAGTTGTGGATATTGTTTATAAATTTTTTGGAAAAGCAATCAGAGATTTGGCGTATATAATAAGTGGTAATGTATTGAATTTTCCGACATTAATTTTATATAGGTATTAGAAACTTTTCATAATTATTTTTGACAATAATACACAAGTGGCCTCTATATGTTTCCGTTTACTTCTTCTTTCTCGAAACTGCTTATGTTTTCAGGCATCGGAGTGTTTCAGTCAACTTGCATACGCCTTCCTGTCCAGAGCAAGACGCCGTACGTCTGACACTGTTTTTCCTCGCCTGGTTGCAAGTCTCTCCTACATTCTGCTCCCATCCCATTGTAGACTTGGGCGCCCTCTCCCTCGTGTTCCTTCTGCTTGGGCGTCCTTCGCTCTCCCATTCTGTTCAAATGTCCATATCAGCGCAGCGTCTTTTCTCTGGTTGCCTCGATAATTGTAACTGGATTCTTGTAACTAAGTCCCTCTTCTCCCAGCCACTTCGCTCAGCCACTCCTCGCAAGTACCGCCTTTCAATTCCCTGAAGTCGACTTTGATATTTCTCCAAAAGAGTCAGAATTTCTGGGCCATGCCGTAGAGTCTTATATATCGTGATCTTCATATATTCGGTAATCTCCTTGTTTCCGGCTAAGCTGATAGTATACCTGATCCGCCTTCTGTAGCCTGTAGTTCACTTCAACATTTAGCTTTCCATCCAACATGATTATAATTCCAAGGTGAACAAACCTGGTTACTTGTTACAAGTCCTTCCCATCCCATTGGATATTGATTGATTCATGCGCCTTTTGTATCGATACTACCATTATCTTACTTTTATCTACATTAAGCTTCATCCCATGATCCCTTACTGTACTTGCCCATTCAACAACCGCCACTTGCAAATATTCCTGGTTCTCTGCTATGAGTATAATATCATCCGTATATATGAACGACTGAACGTACACAGGTCTCAATCTCACGCACCCTAGTGTTCAATATGTGATTTCAAGACAGCTGCATTTGATGAGCAGTTTGTTATGTTACGCACAACAAACTGCTCTAAACATCCATGGAGAAACTTCAAAATAACCCTCCGCCCCCAGCGCAAAACTGTTGCATGAAATAATTTTATTTAACAACAAAGAACCTTATTTGTATGATAATGCCCCTCCCCCTTGCAGGATCCTGCATCCGCAGGTTCCGCCTCTGTTAAAAATTCACAAACTAAAATACGTATAAGTGTTCAGAATGTGATTATAAGACCGTAGTAAATCATACACTTACATTTCATAAACGTACACATATTCAGGAGAAAAGCTGAATAAATGTACAACATGTAATTACAAGTGTGCACAAAAGACTGCTCCTAAGAGTTCATAAACGAAAACATACAGGAGAGAAGCCGTTTAAATGTTCACATTGTGACTTTAAGGCTACACTAAATAATACTATTCCAATTCATAAACGTACACATTCAGGAGAAAAGCCGTATAAATGTACATAATGTAATTATCTGAGTGCACAAAAGACTGCTCACAGAGGTCATACCGAACACATACATGAGAGCAATTGATAGCCTTCGTAGTCTTTTGTCCAACTTTGTTGTTCGTAACCCAGATTACAAGAAATCACTAACAAAATTGCCGACCACTTATTTGCCGAATGAAGGTGCTGGAAATTTGGTGTCCGAATATGAGATCTCGCACAAGAAGGGGCAGGATTTTAAATGTATTACACCAACAAGAGTTTTACGGACTATTGAAATGTGCAATGAAGTTTCCCTAAAATACGAAAGCTTCTGAAGATATTAGCGACTTTACTACTATCTACAGCCATACGTGAACGAACATTCCTGCCAATAAAAAAGACTCAAAACATACCTACGAAATTCCACTGGCGATCAGCGACTCAACGGACTAGCCAGTCTTATTGTATGGTCACAGCTACAGCAACGTAGATGCACTGGATATTATCAACGAACTGGCACTTAAACGGCAAAGATTTAGTTTGCATTTTTAACTTTCGGGCCGAATTTTTTCCGGGCGGCGACGAGTGTAACGGAGTAAAATTTCTTAAATTATTTTTTATTCTCTTGTATGGTATGACTCCGACAATATGTTTTAATGGTCCCTGATCCGTAATGCAGAATATCGTAACTCGTAACACATAGTAAGAACTGGATTATCAAACTATAGCTGTTTTCACAAACCGCCTCATTAGACCTACGCCCGTGGTCTTTTTCCTCAACTAATTCAAATTACAATTAGGCCAATATTTATACCGACTAAAGACAGTTTTTATAACATTTGCTATGTTAAAATGTTTTAGTTTTACCTGATGAACCTAAACAAAGAAAAATGTCAAAAGCGAAACATATTCAAGGAAATTGTACATTCTGTAGGATTATGTGAAATTATTGTAATTAATTTTAATATAAAAATATAACAATGTGAATGAATTATTTATGTGCAAAATTTATACTTGATGTTATAAAAGTTTTATATTTCGATAAAACAATTGATGTATGTCATATAAAAATGAATATTTAACAGGATTTTAGGAGATCAAATTATCATATAACAAAAAGTAATTAATACCACTAAACAAGACAGGAAAATATATGCGGTTACAGATTATATTATTGAGCGAGCAACGAGTAAAAGAAACATTTTATCATTGTTTAAACCTTTAGCGTAATTTAATATGCTCAAACATAATAAGGATTCAAAATAAATAAAAGTGGAAACCATATATTTTAGAGGAAAGACGGGTGAGGCAACGCAACAATGCGCATAATGTTTGGAATCCTCCAGTAGTCGGGCTAATCTATTTTATTGTACCGTATTGAACATATTTGTAATATTTTTGGTACTTCCCCTGACTGTAAAAGCTTGCAGCCCCTCAACTATAGGTAAAAATTCACAGGGTGGTTTTTTTGGATCTTAACTTTTTTGGAAAGTAACTTGACTTTTTAAAATTTTCATTTCGACGTTTCAACCTGTGATCGAGGTCATCTTCAGAACTAAAAAACCATTTTAACTTTAAACTATGTTACAGTTAATATGACATATAAAGTCCGTGCTAAAATTGACTTCAAAAAGACATAAAATGTGTTGTTTTTTGAAGTCAGTTTTAGCACAGATTTTATAAGTCATAAACTGTAACATAGTTTAAAGTTAAGCACAATTGTTGGTTTTTTAGTCATGAAGATAACCTCGAAGAGTGGTCGAAACATCGACTGATGTAATCTAGTAGTCGGGCTAATCCATTTTATTGTACCATGTTGAACTTATCTGTAATATTTTTGGTACTTTCTTTGACCATAAAAGCTTGCAGCCCGTCAACTATAGGTAAAAATTCACAGGGTGGTTTTTTTGGATCTTAACTTTTTCGGAAAGTAACCTTGACGTTTTGCTCGATTAGATGAAAAATATGGAATGTAGTGCATTTGGTAGATGTTTCAAACCTCAAAATTTTTTATTTGAAAATTTTTTTGAAAAACAACAGGTGCGTAGTTAGGTAGTATTGTGTAAAAGGGATTTTTTTTTAAATTTTAATTTCAATTAAATGATGTAAATTTGAAAAAATCATGATGTGATTCATTTGGGATAAAAAATAAAAAATGAGAAATTGAAGATTTTTATTTTCCGAAAAAAATGTGAAAAGTGGTGAAATAAAAAAATGGTGGAAAATGGAAAATGTGAAACTGTGAAAGGAAAATGATAAAGGTGTAAGGTGAAAGGAAAATGGAAAAAAACCTGGAGAACGCGCACTTTCCATAGCTTCAATTAACCATTTTTTGTCTACTATATGGAAAGAAGTGGAATGAACGTGCTGCACATAGTTGAATAGCCAATTTTGTGGCGTTTCCAAAAAGTGCTTATTGAAATGTGTACGACATTTAGTTTTTGAGTTTTGAATTTTTTGACAACTTTTTTAAATTTTCATTTCAACGTTTCGAACTCTCATCGAGGTCATCTTCAGAACTAAAAAACCAGTTTAACTTTAAACTATGTTACAGTTACTATGACATATAAAGTCCGTGCTAAAATTGGCTTCAAAAACACTTATAAAATGTGGTGTTTTTTGAAGTCAGTTTTAGCACAGATTTTATAAGTCATAAACTGTAACATAGTTTAAAGTTAAGCACAATTGTTGGTTTTTTAGTCATGAAGATGACCTCGAAGAGTGGTCGAAACATCGACTGATGTAATCTAATCTAACATAATAAACACAGAGTGTCCAAAATCCGAAGAGTTTTATTTCATTTGGATCTGATATTCATCTATTAGTTAATGTTAGTATGATTTTTTTCGGGCATTTTTTGACATTTCTATTCATAGATCTTGACTGAGTAGAGATATCACGGTGAAATTTAGACACGTTATAGAGGACATATTAAGCTTTTGTTTTTTTTTTATAGAAATACAGTTTTGTATATGTTTGTTCCAAAGCAGCAAGTTACAAAAATGTTGGCCCGCGAGGTTTGTACATCATACACTAATATTGTAATTGATGTGGACAGTATAACAGATAGGCAGATTTTGTAAACATAGAATATGTGTCAAATTAGTTTTATTAATCAAATATTCAAATTGACTAATCGCTAACGCGCCAAAAAAGAAATACCATTGTGAACTTGCAAAAAAATATAACAAAAATTACACACAGTTAACACGTGGCAACGGCGCGCTATACAATGAATAAGGTCTTAGTGAAGACAAATTTAGAGTGTTCAAAGTTTAAAATAATGTTAGGGTGAAAATTAAAGACAATATTTAAGAGAAAGTAAAAACTTTTGAGAAAAACGCTTACAAGAGGAAAATAAAATACGGAGTAAACACATGCAATTATTGACAGAGTTGCCGAATAACAATTTAAAAGATAAAATAGATTTATTAAAAAATGCCGGAGAAAGGAAAACAAAAGAACGAAAATAGTTTGGAATCATTTATAAAGCGAAGCAACCAAAGATCTAAGAGAAACAGAGGTTGTCTGAACAAAAGCAGGAAATAACGGGAAGGGGGAAATAAAACGACGAAGAGAAAGTAGATAAGGTAAATGAAGATCAAGACAAAAAGAAAAAATGGTAGTGAACATGATGAAAGAACAGCACAGATGAGTAATGGAATAGCAGCAAATAGTAGTGAATGATTTAAGGCAGATAAAGGAAGAACATAAAAGATTGAAAGAAAACTTATTAGAGCAAACGCAGCAAAGGGATGAAGAATGGAAGACAGAGGTAAGAGAAATCAAAGAAGAGATGCAGAGATTGAGAACACAAATGGAAAAACAGGAGCGCCAAAGCAGACAAAATAATATTAATATGAATGGATTAAAAGAGAACGAATAGGAAACAAAAACAGAAAAGACAAATTTTTGGATTAGAGAGAAACTCGGGATGGAAATAAATGTAGAAGAAGCAAAATTAATATAAAGGCAAAGAGTTTTAAAGCAAACGAAAAACTTATGAAAAATAAATACAAACAAAAAGGCACAAGGATAGACGATTAAGTCTATTTTAAAAATTAGCCCACCCCCCCCCCCCACCGACCCCCCCCCCCCACCGCCTTAGCCGACTCTCCTACTACCTTCGTTTTCCTGTTTTGATAACCCTCGTTTTAGATAAAATCA